>JAXQQM020083620.1:0-20620 GCA_034641835.2 Pinus albicaulis | reverse complement strand
ATCACTCCATAATCTTCCATCTGCATCTTCCACAACTCATAGTTTTGGCCGTAAAATTTCCTGACCCTAAGCCTGCCATTTTCTGCCATTCCTCCCACTCAAACTAGGAACCCTTCTCTCTTGCGAGTTTATTAGCCAAATATACCTTCGACTATGATACTAGTTTTTATAGAATTATATATTATAGAGAAATGTAACACATAAAAATATGAAAAAATAGAAACATTAAAAAACTTCCCGGATTATCCACATTGCTGGATAATCTGGGAAGTTTTTTAATAAATGATCACCACATGAGTCTAAAAACCAAAATACAAACACATAAAACATATAAAACAAGAGAGACACAAATATATGTGGTTCACCCAACTTGGGCTATGTCCACGGCCAAACAGCCAATCATTCCTTTATATTATCCAACAAATTGAAGAGATGCAACCTACAATAGGTGCACTCTAATATCTTCTACTCTCTCAGTCAGTCCCCCTTACTCTTTCTCACTCAGAATAGACACACAATACACAACCTCAATACAAAATTTCCTCATACGAAAGAGGGATTTCCTTCTAGGGTAAAAAACTCTAAATTAATCATAACTTCTACCATCATATCATCTTCCTAATGAATGTCCCAGATTTTCTACAAAATTACAATATTTTACAAGAAAATTTTATGCTTCTCTAGAACCCCCGTGGGGGGGACAAGTCCCCCCTACGTGGAGGGGTGTAGAGTCTTCCCGGGTATCCATCCAACTGAAAAAAAGACGTCAAAATTAGGATGATAATCAGGCTCCACACCCAATACCAAGTAGTTTGGATATATAACCCCACCAACCATTAAATCACAAAGATTCCCAACACCATAGATAGTAGGGGAATCTGTTTTTATTCTTCTATACCTCATAGAAGACTCTTTCATATTAATCTTGTTGAAAATGTGAACATAGTTGATTTCCTAGCAAAGGGACATATTAACAAATCTGTTGTTTCATTCTCCCACAAGTTCAACTTGTTTTGGGGTGTGCTACTTAGGTTGGACCAACCTTTGAGGATAATAGTTTTTTTTATCTTTACAGGTATTGTCTTCCTTTTCTTATTCAATATCTTCAAGTGGACAAGGTTGGTGACACTTTGGAAGTACCTTCCCATACCTATGTTTGATCTCTTGGACTTCTGCAACATAATCAATATAGGATGTTTCCCCACTATAGACCTTTTGTGTCATCTTGTTATTCGAGTTTAGATTTGTTTAGGTAGTAATTTTAGATTTCTTAAGTGGGTTATTATTGGCCAGTTTTGCTTGAGAATAAGGAGGAGGAAACAAGGTAGGAGTTTTGGATTCCTGAGGCCTACACCCTTGTGAAGGATTTCCCCATTGAGGAGGTTGTGGTTGGTCTGGATTAAAGGGTGGATTGATAGGGTGAGTGGCATAGTGAGGACTATAGGACCACGAAGATGGAATTGACCAATATGAGTGATTTGGAGGATAGTAGGGTTGGAAGGGTGCATTTTTTTCTATAATGAAAGAAGGATAGTGCACACATTTCATGCATTGGTGGTATAACCAAGGATTTTGTGCCCTCCTTTGATTGATGAAATAGAGATGCTCCAATTCATTCTCTTCCCCTTTTTATATAACCCTTAGGCTTGGAAGAGAGGGAAATTTTTCTATTGCATGGTTCTCCCCACAAACATTGTATATTTGTATGGTATTCAATGGATACTCATTCATGGTGTGCCTCTTAGTGAATCTAGGGAAAAAGAGAACTAGTGAGATTTCTGCTTCCTGTTGATTCCTCTTTATCTGCATAGAATCCATATGTAAGTTAAAATTTCACAAAAAATCATTCTTCATGTCTTCTATAATGCTTCAAATCTCGTCTTTGATTGTTGAGGTGGAGGGAGAAGAGATAACTAGGCCTTGACTAGAGCTTCCTCTCTTCTTTGCAACCCTAGAATGATTTTTTTATATTGTCTTGATGTATTGATGGGTAAGCTTGTAAATATCTCCACTAGACAACATATTAATGGTCTCCATTACATCCTTCCTAATCCCTCAAAGTAGTACAAGTTTGAGTGATTCATGGTCAAAGGTACAATTAGCTTTTCCACAATTAGCTCTTCTATAGTTGAGTTAGATCCTTTCCTCATAATATTCTAACAACTAATCTAGCCCTAAGGTCATCTAAATATCTCTTTTCTTGCCTCCTTATCACAAAAATAATCTGTGTATTTATCATCCATTCTTTTCATTTGTGCCCAGGTAGTGATGTCACCTTTTTGAAGGCTCATGAAACAATGCAAGGTTGCATCCTTGAGGGTGGAAGGAAATAAGTTCAAATTTTGTTGATTAGAAATATAATAATAGGTCCTACAAATTAGAAATATTTAAATCATGAATGTCTCAAGGTCCTTAAAGACTAGGCCATGGACATTTATGAGAGAACTCAGGATTATATTCTTCTTCTTGGCCTCCCCATTGGTTTCTTGGATAGGGAAGAGCTCGGTCTACTTATTCTTGGTCATTTTTAGGGAAGGTGATATAGGTTCTTCCTCTCCTATGGATTCTTCAATGATTTCTAATGAATCACTTAAGGGATTCTCCAGCTCTTCTGTGGTCAAAAAAGGGTGTCCACAATCACAAAAGGAGAGTGATGGATGACTGCTAGAAGGGGTGGTGGTTTTTTGTAGGAATTTACCTTAATTATCCCTACTTATACAAGGCATGAAAGAATTTATTATTTTCTTGTTTTTCTCTTTTTTTGATGTTTTTTTCAAATCAAACAAGGATTATGCAAGGGAAAAAAAATGCAAATTAAATACAAATTTTAGGTATAAATAACACTAAATTGGACACCTCCCCACCAATGATGCCAAAAAGTGGTGGGACTCAGTATTTCATAAGAGTGTTTCTACTCCCAAGGCATCAGACTCGAATTATCAACCTCAGGTTTGTACACAATTTTAAGAGGTGAAAATACTATACACATAATAGGTTAATATATACTCATGTAAATTTCTAGAAATGAAGTAGACAAAGGCATATAGAGTCCACTCTATGAATTCATTCTAGATTGGGTTCAAGGGAAGAAATTGCATGAAAAAAAAGTTCTATTCTAGTTGCAAAAATGAAAATATTACTATATTTGCAGAGGAATGGAAATGTTGCTTAGTCAAAATTAAATGATAACCCTATTTTCAGGAATTTCAAGGCTACACTACTTTCAGAAATGTAAACATTGGTCTATTTTCATAATGCAAATGTTTCATATAAAGGAAACCTAACCTATGTAGTGGAATGAAAATTCTTGAAATTGAAATCATAGATTAAGGAGCATAAATAAAGGAAAGTGATATAATATATTTTTAATAAGGAGAGAAATGTAATAAAAATTTAACCATTTTTTTCCAAAAGAGAGTAGAATTAGTGACATAATTCATTAGACATCACATGAGATAGCAAAAAAATTATCATTGTAGTGCTAAATTCATAAATATGTCCACTAACCCTAATCAAAAAATTGTTTGGTAGTGGATGAGAGGAAACTATTGGTTGGTATTTGGTCTGTCTCAATCATGTTTTCAGAGCCTAAGGGACGGAATTCAAGGTTAGGAGGAAAAAAAAAAGCTTTCGGAGCATCTGTAGACAAGTTTACATGGTGCTACAAGATGCTACATGATTTCCCTGCTTTGCCACATCATTTTAATAATGAGAATCCCAAGGATCCAAAAGGAACTCTAAAAGTAAGGAAAGTCAGTGGAGGGTAGAAAAAGGTTGTGTGGGCCTTTAAGCCTAGTAATATTATGGGGCCCCTCTTTCGGGAAAATTGATGCACATAGTGGCCTTCAACAAACCAAATTTTGTTATTGGTGGACAACATTTTGAGAGATTTTTGAGGTGAGGAGAAAGAGGGTAATGATGGGAGGATGAGTGTGAAATGACAGTAAAAATCCTAAAAAACAATAGCAATACCTGCACACAAGTCAAATAATTATTTTTCAACTTGAAAATAATGCCAAACTAATAACCAAATTGTAGAAAAAGGGAGCTAAATGAGAAAGCATGAGTTGAATTTTATTTGCAATATACTTATTGCCTCAAAAGAAAATATAGGTTGTAGAATGTATTGTCCTACATTCATAATATATTATTCTTTCCAGGTTCGAAGAATATTTTTATTAAGTCTCCAAGTGGGCAAGGAACAAGACATGTGGAAAGAGGAAACTCCAAATGCCTAACTACTTTAAGGAAAATATAATACATATTTTTGGCTTCCCAATACGAAATCCCCAATGAAGCATCTAACAAGATATATAATTGGAATACCTACATAAGAAACTTATTTATGGACAAATATTCTAGACAAATAATGAAAATACTACTAGGAAAGGAAATGCATGAAACAAATATGCAATAAAGAGAAACAAGAGCCTATAGGATGGGACATAAACCAAAGGGGCTCATCCCGCTGGAATAAACACAGTTATGGATGAAAAATAATATTTTAATTAACGAAAAATAGTTCTCAATTATATAACAAATGGAAATGGAAACAAATAATTTCTAATCTCCTTAATAATTTCTATCCTCCTACAACAATTTGAATCCTATTGACCCCTTCGGCTTGCTTGTTTATACAAAAGTAACAGAGTGGATGCCTCCTTGGAAAGAGTGTTGCTTGCCTCCAAAATTCCTAAAAGGATGGATGTTTCTCCCTCGAGTCTTCGACTTCATCAACTGTGAGTGGATCTCCAAATTGGAAGTGATTGATTGTATTGGGTGATTAAATTTAGGAGACCAAACTCATACATCTTCTCCAGCTTCCTTATAATGTATCTCTAGACAGTAAATATGTTTTAATGCATTCTCTATCTGCAGATTAACCACATTAGGCCATGAGATATGATAATCATCCTCTATTCTTCCTAGTAACCACATAATAGTAAAAAATATGCCATTAAATGCAATAAAAGAGGTAGATATAGAAATAAGGAAGGCCAGATGGGGCTTGCTATTTACCTATTAATGAGGCCCATCAAATATGCTAAGTGACAAGTTTGTGTAATTCAATTACAATTTGGGCATCCTAGAGATTAATCCTCTCATTGAGAGGGAGTGGGTATATGCCTGCATCATAGATAGACACTCTCTCAGAATAAGAAATGGGTGTAAGAGATCAAGAGGGCTCAATAGAAAATGTTGAGTGATTTTCTCTTGGATTTCGATCCTCATTTCATACAAGTAATGGTGGAGAGAGTTGTTGGACCCCCATCACACACAAAACATGGTAGAGTGAGGTCCTTTAGCATCTAGACCCTAGTAAAACTCTAGAATGGTGGAGTGAGGTCCTAGACCCTAATCATAGATTGGGAAGAGTGTAGTGATGTCCTAAACCCTTTTCACACATGAGGTAGGGTGGAGTGAGGACCTTTCAAAATCTAGACCCAATCATAATTAGGAAGCGGTTGAGTGAGGTATTTTCCTAGAGAGTTCACTAGGAGGTAATGAGAGAGGTAATGACAGTAAAAATCCTAGAAAACAATATTACTACCTGCATCCCAGTCAAATAATTATTTTTCAACTTGAAAATAATGAGAAACTAATAACCAAATTGCAGAAAAAGGGAGTTAAAAGAGAAAGCATGGATTGAATTTCATTTGCAATATACTTATTGCCTCAAAACAAAATATAGGTTGTAGAATGTATTTTCCTACATTCATAAGATATTATGCTTTCCAGGCTCGAAGAATATTTCTATTTAATATCCTAGTGTGCAAGGAATAGAACATGTGGAAAGAGGAAACTCAAAATGCATAACTACTTTAAGGAAAATAAAATATATATTTTTGTCCTCCCAATATGACATCCCTAATGAAGCATCTAACAAGATATCTTATTGGCATACCTTTACAACCCGCTTATTTATGGAAAAAACTTATTTATGGACAAAAATTATAGACAAATAAGGAAAGTATTACTAGGAAAGGAAATGCATGAAACGAATATGCATCAAAGAGAAACTAGAGCCTACATGATGGGACATAAACCAGAAGGTCTCATCCTGCTGGAATACACACAGTTATGGATGAAAAATAATATTTTAATTCATGAAAATTAGTGCTCAATTAAATAAAAAATGGAAACGGAAACAAATAATTTCTAATCTCCTTAATAAATTCTATCCTCCTACAATAATTTGAATCCTATTGAGACCTTAGGCTTGCTTGTTTGTACATAAGTAACGGAGCAGATGCCTCCTTGGAAAGAGTAATTCTTCCCTCCAATAGTCCTAAAAGGATGGATGTTTCTCCCTCTACTCTTCGACTTCATCAACTACGAGTGGATCTCCAAACTGGAAGTGAGTGATTGTAGGGAATATGTCGAGATTTGGGTGATTAAATTTAGGAGACCAAACTCATACATCTTCTCTAGCTTCCTTCTAATGTATCTCTGCATAGTAAATATGTTTTAATGCATTCTATATCTGCATATTAACCACATTAGGCCATGAGATATGATAATCATCATCTAGTCTTCCTAGTAACCACATAATAGTAAAAAATATGCCATTAAATGCAATAAAAGAGGTAAATATAGAAATAAGGAGGGCCAGATGGGGCTTTCTATTTACCTATTAATGAGGCCCATCAAGTATGCCAAGTGACAAGTGAGGATATGCCTGCATCATACATAGACACACTCTCAGAACGAGAAATGGATCTAAGAGATTGAGAGGGCTCAATAGACAATGTTGAGTGATTTTCTCTTGGATTTCGATCCTCATCACACACAAGTAATGGTGGAGAGAGGTGTTGGACCCCCATCACACACCAGACATGGTAGAGTGAGGTCCTTTAGCATCTATACCATAGTAACACTCTAGAATGGTGGAGTGAGGTCCTAGACCCTAATCGAAAATTAGGAAGAGTGGAGTGATGTCCTAAACCCTTTTCACACATGATGTAGGGTGGAGTGAGGACCTTTCAGAATCTAGACCCAATCACAATTAGGAAGGGTTTGAGTGAGGTATTGGCCTAGAGAGTTCACTAGGAAAGGTGAGTTAACTTGTTAGTTGATGGTCTTAGCATTTTTGGCCTATGTAGACGTCAAGGGAAATGAGCGTCTTGATATGGTGATGGCATTGCCATGTGTTTGGTACCACCCCATATATGGCCACTAGTGGATGCTAATGATAGATAATGATGCTGATAAAAATGGATAACCTTTTCCTTAGAGAAATTTGTTCAATTTTAGAACATTTATAACGATAGTTATGAATACTTCTAAATTCTTGAGTCAAAATAAAGTTTATTTTGAGTCAAATATGTAACGTGATTTATGGTCAATAAATAAATATAAATAAACTTGAGGTATGGTAAATTAAAAAAAAAAAAAACTATTTTTATAGGTGGTATGGTAAATAAATAAAAAATATAAATAAACTGGAGGTATGGTAAATAAATAAAATCTCCTTTTATACTTACTCTAGAGGTATGGTAAATAAATAAAAATATAAAAAGACTAAAGGTATGGTAAATAAATAAAACATCTTTTTATATTTACTCAAACCTTCTTATATTTACCAAAACTAAAAATTGAGGTTTTATTTAGGTGAGGCAATACCCTAATATTAATATTAAAAGATTAATAATATTATTATTATTCTTTATAATATTCATATTAATATATTATAATATTAATATTAATATATTTAATAAATTTGGAACGGAGGTGTTTGTATTTGAATACACTACATTGACTATCTAAGGTAAAGTTAAATGTAAAAGTAAAAGTAATGTTTAACATTTAATATTTAAAATTTAATCTAATTATTGTAATGTCGGCCCTAATGAAAAATCTCTTATCTCCATAAATATATAAATTTAACACAAATAGAGCGTCTGATTGTATTTGTGAGGAAGAATATTTGTGAGAATGAAAATTGTATTTGTGAGGAAGCATCTTTTGTGACAGTGCGAAGAGTGAATATGATTTCGGGAATTGTATTTGTGAGGAAGCATCTCCGTGAAAGTGCAAATTGTATTTGTGAGGAAGGATATATGTGACACTGAGAATGCAAATTGTATTTGTGAGGAAGCATCTTTGTGACAGTGCGAAGAGTGAAATATGATTTCGGGAATAAGTTTAAGGGAACGATAGATTACATTATCTACAATCCCAAGAAATTGTAGGTGGTGTTGTTACTGGTGATTGATGAGGACGAGGTGAAGGACCGCGCACTTCCTTCAATTATGTGTTCTTCTGATCACATCCCAATTACAGCCAAGTTTAGATATATCTCTTAATCAACATAGTTAATTTCTTGTGTGAATTGCAATTGATTAATAAATTAAATTGTATATGTTTTATTATTTTTCAATTTTTAATGTTTATTTTGAATTGTTTAATTAATAAATAAAACTGAATATGATTTATTATTTTTCATTTTTTTATTTTTTAATGTGTATTAAGTCTAATGTGTATAATTCAAAACTAAATCTTATGCAAAAATGAAATCACTTGCAAAGAGAGAAATAAAAGTACTTCCAAGGATAAAAATTAAAGTATTTTCAAAGAGGGAAATAATCTTGAGGTCCAATGTCACATATGGTGATGGTCCTTAAAAAAGCATCACTCTAAGTGTATATATTGATGGTCTCTTAAGGTTCGTCACCAAAGCCATTTTTAATGACACTTGGTGAGCATCGTTAAAGGCCCATCACTAATTCTCTCTTTGGTGACACTCCTACTGATGAACTTTTAATGACCCTCACCAATGCTCTTTTTGTTACTTTTGGTGACTATCAAAAAATTTCCATCACCATTGATCATTCAAATGAGTTTTTGATGACGCTATATGCTTGTTAATATTTTTTTTTCAAAATATAATGATTTAAGGACATTATTGTACAATATTGTTTATGATATTTCCCTCAAGTAATCACTAGTTGAATAGAGTTTTCCTGTGAGTCAACACATGATTCATATCTATTAAGTTTATTATCTATCAAATTCCCTTTAGATAAAGTTCCACTAGTGTGTATAGGAAATATATTATTTAATACATAATCAAGCTCTCACAATTCTATTAATGAGAAAGACCTAACACTCCTCAACAATTCGGGCACACCTTAAATTAATGCTTTGTCACACACTAACATTTCTTAGCACCTCACATGTCTTGGAACATATTTGTACCTAGAAAATATTTTCATGACACTAACGCCCAAGATCATGGTGGCATGGGCTAGCACAACGTGGAACTCTTCTAGCATGTGTTAGCATGCCCTGGAACACCTAGGTTGAATGCATTGACATACATTAGCACTTGGCACACAAAGCCAGTTGGCATGTATTGGGACCTATTATTAGTGTGACTAGCATGCCCCTTTTGAAAAAGATAAAGTATTGACTTAATAACCCTATTATGTGCTCATTTCCTTACATTTTAGCTTGGTTCTTCCTTTTGTTCCCTTGACACTTCTTGACACATATTGACATACCCTGAAACCCTACACATCCTTAGCACCTAGCATGTATTGGCATATCTTGGCACTATTTGGAAAATATAATTAGCACACCCTAGAAAACATGCATTAGCACTCTCTAGCACACCTTATCAGTCTTCAACATGGCATTCCACTTCATAGCATGCATAATAGTCTCTGACACATATTGGCGCTTGGCACGTGTTGGTGCTTGGAAAGTCTTAGCATGTATGGAACACATTGAGATGCCTTGGTATTATTTGGAATGGTTTAATATTAAATTTATTTTAGATCAAATTTTGGAAAGTAGATGAAAAGCAACAAAGGAAGACTTGGCACTTAAAATGCATGAAGACTTTACACATGGCACCTATTTGCGCCTAGTGTTGGTGTTCCTAGCATGCCCCTCTTAGAAAATTTAAATTAATGACTAATTCACCATATTATGTGTTCATTTCCTTGTATTCTAACTTTTTTCTCCATTTTTTGCCTTGACAGTACCTGGCACGCATTGACACACCCTTGCACATCTTGGCATGCTTTATCACTTGACACATATTGTCATGTTTTACATGCCTTCACACTATCTGGCACATATTAGCATTCCCTAGAATGCTTTGGAACTCATGTCCTCACAACTAGACTTTACATTTTTTCACAACTTTGGAACCCAATCAAGTCCTTCGATACTATAGTTCATGTGAAATTAAAAAAAAAGAAGGAAATTACCTAGCAAGAGTCAGGGTCCATCTCTTAATTAATTTCCAACCATCATCACAGTTGATATTCTTAGCATGACAATCAATTTCAATATCCTCCTTTAATTTCCTATGGTGTAAGTTATCTACCTTGGCAACGACTTTAGAATCTTCAATACAAACATGGTGGCAGGATTTTTCCACATGTTCAGCAAGAGCTGAGCTACGGGACTGATTATGTCTAATATCCACAGCATGCTCCCTGATCCTCTGCCTAATGGATTGACTAGTTTCTCCTACAGAGGGAGTTTCACAAGAATAAGGAATCATGTAAACCCCTTTCATGTCCATAGGGTCAATAGGGTCTTTAATAGACCCAAGATAATTTCTAATGGTGCAGAGAGGTTTGAAAGAAGTAGAGATATCATTTCTCCTAAGGACATGGGAAATTTTGTCCGTTGTCCCCTGGATAAATGGGAGATGGACGTTGGAAATAAGATCCACTCGGGTATATTTTCCACCCACTCCTTTATATTTTTTTTGAAAGGCTTTAAGACCTTGAGATCTACAGTAACCATTATTTTAAAAAACTTGAAGAATATGGGACTTCTTTGACTCCAAAAATTTTTCGTCAGAGATTCTAAGAGCACGAGTCGCAAGTGTACACAGGACCCCAAATTTCCGAGAAATAAAATGATGGGAATCAATATGAAGATATTGTTCTATGTAAGTCCTTTTGCGAACAATCTGGTGAGAGATGGAACCATCCTCATTCCTTAAGAGAAGGATATTAAGGAAAGGGAGGCAACCATCTACCTCCACTTCCATTGTGAACTTGATGGAATCAGATAGTGAGTTCAGGTGCCCAAGGAAAAAATGTAATTTCTCTCGAACATGGTGCCAGAAGACACAAGTATCATCCATGAACCTATTCCACTTCCTAGGGTGGAATTTAGCAGAGGCTAGGGCCTTTGATTCAAAATCCTCCATAAACAAGTTAGCAACAATGGGGGAAATAGGGGAGCCCATCGCAACACCACAGGTTTGCTCATAAAACTCACCTTGAAAACTGAAGAAAGTTGAGGTGAGGCAGAGGATAACCAATTTAGAGGTGCCCTCATCGAAGATTCGTTTAATTACATCATCAACTTCTTGGATGGGGATCTTGGTGAAAAGGGACACAACATCAATGCTAACAAGAAGCTTACCAGGTTGCAACTTGATTTTCTTCCACTCCTTGACAAAGGAAGATGAATCCTTCACAAAGGAGTTGGTTTGACCTATAAGGGGCTTAAGCTTCTAGGTTAAGAATTTAGCCAAATGATAAGGGGGGAAAACTATTGTGTTAACAGTAGGTCTTAAGGGGGCCCACAGTTTATGAATATTTGGGAGACCATATATCCGAGGGGTGAGGGGATTGCTTTCAATAAGCCTCCTCAATAGAGGATTGAGAGAGGAATATGATTTAATGGCAAGGGAAAAATACTTACACATTGATTTGAGGGGATTCTTTTTAAGCTTAATATAACTACCACTATTGGATAGATGGTCAACCATCTTACAGACATAGTCAAATTTATCCATAATGAAAATGGCCCCACCCTTGTTCACCTTAAGGATGACAATATCAGGGTTGTCCCTTAGGGTTTTGAGGGCAAGAAACTTAGGCTTACTCAAGTTTCTTTTAGGAGGCTTAGCCTTCCTAAGAATAACAGAGCAATCCTACCTAATAGTCTCTTTAACAATATTCAAGAGATCCTTGATGCCATATTCGAGGCTACAAATAATGTCATTAGTAGGGATCTTCCTCGGTGCAAGGAAAAAATTAAGCCCTCTATTAAGAAGACTGAAAACAGAAGGATCAAAAGAAAGACTAGAAAGATTAACAATATTTTTATTAGAATCCTGATTACTATTATTATTATTATTATTATTTCTTATTAGAATCTTTTTTATTTTTATTATTATTATTTTTATTAAAATCTTTATTATTATTATTATTATTATTATTAATGCTACGTAGATTAATGGTAGAATTATTAATTATATTACTATTACTATTGCTTGAATAATAATTAAAATCTGTATTGTTAATAATATTTTTTAAAATCATATTGTTAATAATATAATTATTAAAAGGGTTATGGTTACCATTAGGGATATTAATACGAGAACCCTTACCCATCAAGATCAGAGAACGAGGGGAAGATGAGAAACCCTTACATTCAAGCTTTACTCCACTAAGAACAATACAACAACCCATGGAATACACAACAAGAGGGTTGGGTCCATCATTTTTGGCTGTGATGGGGCTGCTCAAATATGATTGTGACAACGATAGAGCACGAGGACCAGGTTCCAAAATCGAACAACGCATCGAGGGGGGATCAAAGGTCAACAAGGTATCAACTCCCACAATAGATTGTTGCTTGAGATTAGACTTACCCGGACATGAAGAAAACGCAGTAGAAAGCTCGATTGCAGTGGAAATGTCCACACTAATAGAGAAATCCGTCAAGAGTGCTAGAGATGAGACACTAGAGTTGCAGGGGGTCTTGCACGCATCCAAACTAGGATCCGAGAGCAGAACAAAGAGAGGCACCTCTGTGACCGGGGTTGAATAGAACCCATCCATGCAGATAGAGGAAGATTCGGAAACTACAAATGAATCAATAATCAAGCCAAGGACTAGGAATCCATCAGGAGAGGAAGAATCTGAGATAGAGGCAGATGCCGAGACAGCAACAAAAGAGGAAGAAATCATAGAAATAGAAGAAGATGAACTAGAAATTTATCCTTGGGAGGACATTTTTTATTTTGGAATATCTCAGGATAGCAACGGAAGAAGAATAAATATACGGTATTGCCCTAATTTTCCATTATTTTTTTTAATTTGTTAGGGTTTTACTACAAATTAGTGTTAACGATATTAGCGGATTGGATTTTATATACTTTTAGCATTTTAAACAAAAGAATCATCTAGGGCGTTCTAGATATATTAAGCATTTGGAAAAGCGAAATGACAAAATAAAAAAATACTGAAGATTTGAATTCAGCTCGTGTGAAGAAATAAAAATTAAAAAGGGTTGGAAAATGGCATATAGAAATGCCAACCCGTGTTGATGCTGCATGAAAACATTTTAATACATTCTAAGTGAACTAAAAGTTTCCTCTTATAGTAAGTCACATTTTCAAATTTGGTGAAAATAAAAAGGTAAAGAAAATATCTTCCGAACGAAACCCATAAAAATTTCAGTGAGTTAAAAATCTCACACAAGAAATAACTAAGTTTTTATTTTTACATATCCCAAGAAAAAACAAACACACTTTTTCAATTAGCATCTAGACCACTGCATGTAAATAATTTTCGCCTCAACATTTCAAGTCACTAGTTGGGCTTATCATCAAGAGCTGAGTGTTGAATCTGCTGACACACTTTTTTTATAGCTTCAAATGTCAAGAATTACCAAATATTTTAACTATGTTTTAGTAGTATACTTTTTTGTTTATATAAAATTTTCGTTTAAACCAAAAAAATTCCCTAAATATGTGGAAATTTGTGTTGGAATTTCTGAATATTCCAAACACACACGGAGAATAAAATTCTCCTCCTTTAACATAGATAAATGCAAAAAATATTGCTTACTGGTAGACAAAGATGGCATAAAATGCTTCTATTCCATTAACATAAAACATTATTACAAAATGGTGGTTTTCTTCCTCTATCAGAGGGATTTTAAAAATGAACTAGACTGCTACAAAATGCAATGCTCACAAATCATCTCTCTGTCTCAAAATGCACATACAATGCTCTATTTTATTTCACTGTGTTTTCTCTACCTTCGGGCTTTTTCTTTACACGGTCTTCTCCTGTATTACATAAGCCTACGGGCATTTTTTATTTTTATATGCCACAACATTTATATCATAAAAAAAAAACATAAACGAAATTTCATTAAACAAACTAAAAAACACAGATTTCAAACTTTCAAGCAAACTGAATTGTAAACTTTTCACGTAACAAATCTGCATGTCGTCAGCGAGGCTGAAACCAATGCGAACGAAATCTGATTGGTTGGCGCTGGGCTTGCTAGAACCCAAATGATTTACAAGCCGGATTCCATAAAATAAATTCACGTACCAAAAGTTGAAAGTGATGTCAGGCCAAAAAGAACGCGATAAACATTGATTGGTCAACGAGCAGTGTGTTAGCAGGTGGGACTAGCTTTACATCGGCAATCAACGATCGGCGAAACAATGGTGTTGCAGACGACTTGGACATTTACGAAGCGATATTGTGATGAGCGATATCGTCATTGGTAGATAGGCGGACGGATGAAAAAAAGAACTTGGCGACGAGTGATTGCGATGTGTGATGTGCATTGTGCGCTATTGGCATCAATGCATCGCACCGCAAAACAAACTTTGGTGGATCGGATGAGCAAATGGGTGGATGGTTATTGTGATGTGCGATGTGCGATGGATCCCATAACGGAGATCGCATCTTCGCATCGCAAGTGTTCAATGGAACAAAACACAGCGGAGGCCTTTTAACATGTAGTGCATGCAATATGCGATATTGCATCGCATGAAATACATCAGCGGTAAAACATTTTGTGGACGGAGCTTTAACATTGTTCCTTTGCGATGTGTGATGTGCGATATTGCACAATCGCATTGCATCGAAACTTCATATCATAAAGACACAAAAAAATATTTTGCGATATAGCAATGAAGTGATGAAGTGGGGACCACAATGATGTGGCTCCGTTAAAAAATTAAAGGACTTGGTGCGTGAATTTTTTTTTTTTTGGTGAGGGCTTAAAAGCCTGATAAGACTGTTTTTAATAAACTTTTCTATTGCGTGGTTTGAACCATTAATTCTTCACTTCCTTATACAAAAGATGGTTGCTCCCATAAACATAAAAAATTCCTTACAACTTCATGTAAACTCCTGTTAAATGCACAAATGTGTGCATTCAATCTTCTGCCCCTGTTGTACTATGTTTCTACCTGCACGGGGTTTGTAGGTGACTTTAATATTTTCAACACTCCCCATTAAATTCAACTGCTAGGGTATCTGTCATACCCAAGAATTTTCTTAAATATTCAAAACTCTTTTGCCCAAATGGCTTTGTCTGAATTTCTGCAAATTGCTCCTCTGTTCTACAGTGCTGCAAAACATTTTCTCCATTGTTCACCAATTCTCTAATGTAGTGAAACTTGGAATCTATGTGTTTCATTCTTTTGTGAAACACAGAATTCTTTGACAATGCTATATCTGAGCTATTGTCACAAAAAATCATTGTTCCCTTTACCTCTTCTTGACATAAACTCCTCAACATTATTCTCATCCACACTGGTTGAAACGTTGTTGTTGTAGCTACCACATACTCTTCTTTTGCTGTAGATAATGCTACAATTAGATATTTCTTAGATGCCCATGAAATGGATCCTAAACCCATATGAAAAACATAACCAGAGGTACTTTTATGGTCATCAATACTTCGAGCCCAATCGCTGTTAGTATATCCAATTGACTTAGAATTTTCTGAAATAGTATACCAAATACCATACCTTTTAGTTCCTTTTACATACCTCATAATTATTTTTGTTGCTTACCAATGTGACTCCTTTGGCCTCTTCATAAATTTGGAAATCAAACTAAAAGCATGCATAATATCACGCCTAGTTGCAATCAAATACATGAGGCTACCAACTATGCTTTTGTACAAACTAGGATCAAAATCCTTGCTGCTATCCTCTTTGCTGAGTTTCAATCCCATTACTATGGGAGTAATTGCTGCCTTGCAATCCTGCATATGAAATCTTTCCAAAACTTCATTTAGATATTTATCTTGAGAAATAAAAATCTTATTTTCATTTTTCTCTACTTCTGTTCCTAAGAAGTATCTCAACAATCCCATATCAGTCATTTCAAATTCATCCTTCGTGACTATTTTAAAATTTTCAATGAGATAATAATCATTACCTGTGAATATCACATCATCAACATACAAAACAAAAATCAACATCTTACCATATTTATCCTTGATGTATAATGTGGGTTCTCCTTCACATTTTTCAAACCCATTCTCCAATAGAGAGGAATATATCCTACTGTACCATGCTCTTGGTGCTTGTTTCAGCCCATAAAGAGATTTCTTCAATCTACAAAATTTGTGCTCTTGGCCCTTTTTCTCATAGCCGAGAGGTTTTTCAACATAAACCTCTTCCATTAAAACTCCATTTAGGAATGCTGATTTTACATCCATTTGGTAAGCCTTCCATTTGTTTTGTGCTACTATGGACAGCACTGCTCTCACTGTTTCCATTCTTGCAACTGGTGAAAAAGTTTCTTCATAATCTCTTCCATGTTGCTGCCTGTATCCTTTGACAACAAGTCTGGCCTTGTGCCTTTCAATCTTACCTTCAACATTGCTTTTGGTCTTGTAGACCCATTTTACTCCAATGACTTCCTTACCTTTTAGGAGATCAACTAGTTCCCATGTTTTGTTTTTCTCTATGGCTTTTATTTCTTCATCCATAGCTTCTATCCATTTTTTTTCTTTTATAGCTTCCTCAAAATGAATAGGATCATAAACATGACAATACAAAGAAAATAAAGAGTTCATACCTTCATTTGCTGCTTCTTGCTCATAGATTTCATTTAAATTTCTGAATTTAGTTCCTTTTTCATTTGGTGTAGCTGTGCTTGAAGAAGAACTCAAATCTACTTCTTGTGATGTGCTTGGAGAACCACTCTCATTTCTTCTCAAGGGTGTGTTAGCACCCAACCTGAACCTCAGGCTGAAAAATGTAAATCAGGGTAACAACTAAACCACGCTCAGCCTTGTAGATAGCCCTACAAGGACAGGAGAGGGCTCTCTCCGTAGAATAGATAGTCAATAAAATGGTAATGAACTGGTTTTAGGCTAGGTATATAAATGGGAAAAAGAATTTTGATGAATTACTAAAATTTCAGGGATGTATGGGACAAGAGGACAGTATGAACTGATGAATTAAATCGGGATACAGAATATTTCATAGGGCAAGATATGCAGGAGGTTTAGCAATCAAGTCTAAATAAGATGAAATGGAAAGACTATTGAGAAGTTTAAAAGGGCATAATAAATGAATCCTTTTCAAACAGAATAAAATACACAGAGTATGAATGATTCCCCAAGGTAGAGCATATAAAATGGATTCTACCTTTCTAACTTGAAAACATTCAACTGGAGATGTTAATGAATGAATGGTATAAGATAACAATGTACATATGAAACATAAAGGAGAAACATATTCTAAAACTCATACCACATGAATCCCATAAATCAAAGCTGCATCACTTTATTTAATTCCCTGCCAAACTGTACAACGGAGCACAGAGCTCACTACCACACTATTCCCCTACTTCTGAGTTTTTAGACCTCAGACTTTCCCGCCCTTGCAAATAATTATAATTTACAATAAATAGACGAATTTTTCCGGAATACAAATCGATGGAAGGGGAGAAATCAAAAATGAAGATAGAAGGCCAAAAGCCAACAGTCTCTTCGTAAAGGAAGAGCTGCATTACATCTGGCCAGTGAGAAGGCAAAAAATTGTAACATAGATTTCTCTACAATGTAACTGAAGATGTGACTGTTACAATTTGGGTCTCGGCCTCTGGCTGTTGCTTTGCTTTCCATTATTCCTTTTGAATAACTGGCTTTTAATAATATGTCGTTGCATTAAACTGGAATAAACTGAAATAATGCCTTACGTGAAGGGAAATAGTGAATAAGAAGGAAGGGAGAGGAGGCGGGACCAGCATCTTAATCGCAATCGGGATCGAGGAGCGGGAAAATATATACAAAATAAAACTTTCGATGCGGTTGGATTAAACCATGGGAATTCCTTTAATAAATGTAATAAAATGCGATTTTGCGACTTACAAGGGGGAAAGGGGAGTAAGTGTTGTATGGTGGGCCCGGGGATAAAATCGCAATCGTAATATTGGAATTTGCGATGGGAATTTTGCGATGGAAATTTGCGACGGGGATTTTGCGACGGGAATTTTGCGATGGGAATATTGCAATGGAAATTTTCGATGGGAATTTTGCGATGGGAATTTGCGATGGGAATTTTGCGGCGGGGATTTTGCGACGGGAATTTGCGACGATCGCACATCGCACATCGTAAATTCGACATCAACAAGACACTTGAATCTCTAAACTTTCGATCTTGCGATTTTGTGCTAAAGTGGTGGGGTTTGTATATATGATATAACTTTGTTATAAAGTTTGTGGGGTATCGGTCGGAGAAGTGTTTAAGGGGAGGGACTTTGTAATATGAAATTTTTTATTATAAAGTCCAAAGGCATGGAGGGGAAGTGGTTGGGTAATAAAATCACATATTTTATTAAATGATTTACAATGCGATATTATAATCGAAAGGGGGAAGGAAGGGGTTTTTAAAGGGATTTGAACATAAAGTTAAAGGGGAAACATGGGAAATAGGCGGGGCCTAGGGAATAGAGGGCTTTTACTTCACTTAAGCACAAAATTCAATCCAGAAGCCAGTTTTGAGAGTGTAGTATACCGTTGGAAAGCTCTTTCTGGGCTCTTTCTGATGGATCTGCTTTGAAGATGATTTGGTGCTGAGCATACTACGAAAAACTTCTCTGAAGGAAGATACATCACTTTGTGGAGATAACAGCTTCTGAATTGTGGCTGAAAGGCAAAGTATCATGTCTTCACCTCAAAACATGGTTTTGAGGTGAATCTTGCATCAAACCAAACAAATGATATCTTTGATCTTCCTGGTGCTATGAATTTGTATTTATTGACTTCCTCATCACTTCGCTGATCTTTATTTGACACTTGACTCATTAATTTGACCATTGCGAGACCTTATATACTAATGAGACCCATCCTATGACCTACTAATATGATTTTGATAATCAAAGTGACAAATGACTGAAGATCATAGGAAGGAAAATCAGCAAGTACCTCATGAGGGAAAACTGGTAACAAATTACTACCATCAATGAATCCATGACCTAACGGAATGGCGAAATTAATTATTATGGGACTCCTAATATGCAAATGCAAAAGAGAAATTTTGATCACTGATGGAAGTATGACTAGAGTGACACTAACATTGGCTCCAATGGGGATGGTAGCTCCTTGGAGGTGCCAAGAACACCGTAGACCAAGTAGCCTTATCCATTGGGCATGGAGTCAAAAATACTGAAAAATTGACACAATGCATATTGACACTGACTCGAGAATAAGACTAAAAAACTGAAATAAACCAAACCATACACATATCATTCAAGTTTTATAGCCTTCACTTCGGGCCCCAAACTTCAATGACTATGTACTCTGAACTCTGATAAACATAACATGGTATATACAATGATGATGACATATATCCTGATCCTTTGTTTTCAACAATGGTAGTGCTTCAAAAGCCTACCATTTACTACTCCTCCAGGACAATTTTGGCCATCCATTTCTGAAAGCAAGAAGGAATTCTGTCCTCTGTAAGATGAGATCTTGTATGGTCCTTCCCACAGATTTTCAAACTTACCATGCTTCCCTTTGTCTTCATTTCTGGCATCCCATTTCAACACTATATCATCTAGCTAAAAATTTTCTACCTTTGTCTTCCTGTCATAGATCTTTTTAATTTTCTCCCGCAACTGAATAACGTTCTATGACACTTCCTCTCTTGTTTGCTGAAGGTGGGTCATTTGATTGATTCTTCGCTGATTGTCATTGTCCTCGCTGCCAACTTCTTGCAATAATTTCATAACTGGGACTGTAAGGGATGTAGGAAAGACAGTGTCAGTACCATAAACCAGCTCAAATGGTGACATACCTATTGATCTTTTACTGCTAACTTTGTCTACCCACAGCGCGTTGATGAGCTTTCGGTGCCAATTTCTTTTGTTTGCCTCCAACATTTTTTTAATTATATTCACCAATGATTTGTTAGATGACTCAGCCAGGCCGTTTCCTTGTGGATAATAAGCTATCGAATTGCCCAGCGCGATGTTGTATTTGTCACAAAAGTTGATCATTTTCTTGGATCTGAACGCTGCTGCATTGTCTGTTACAATTTTACAGGGGCAGCCAAAACGAGATAGAATATTCGATTCCAAGAATTGAATGATTACTTCGTCTGTTGCTTTCCTAGCTGGGACGGCCTCAATCAATTTATTAAAGTAATCTGTCCCTGTCAAGATCCATCGATGCTGTGCTGTGGACGCGGGATGAATCTCCCCTATAAAATCGATCCCCCACTGCTGAAAGGGTGAGTTCACTGAAACTGGTTTCAAAGGAAGTGGAAGAAATTTCTTCTTCCCTTGGGAGATTTGGCATTCGTGACATTTCATCACTGTCTTATATAAATCAAAAAATAATGTGGGCCAATAATATCCTACTC
>JAXQQM020081577.1:0-18316 GCA_034641835.2 Pinus albicaulis | reverse complement strand
CCGAGGCATCGCAAACGAAAATCGGGAGGTGGGTTTCATCACTACGAATGATAGTTGAGAACCTCACAAAGAGATCGGGGAGCATGAGAAGTCATCGAGACTTAAAAGGGTAGATCAAGGTAAAATGTCACTCATGAGAAGTGAGATGACTGGAAATGCAGAGGGGGAAATCATAGCGGAGGTCAACCAACATTGGAGCTTCTTGTCTTGATCAATGACAAGAAGATTGCTATTCACGAGTTTAAGGTAATGCCCAATTGGAGGTTGGACGCGGGGAAGGAGAAGAGAAGCATCAATAAAGTATCACACAGGAACTTTGATCCTCGCCGTACTAGCTGGTGGATATCATGATTTGGCCCATGCGGCCTTTGTTTAATTTTTGATTTTCATTTTCTATGTAATGTAAAACAGGAGAAATCTCTATTTCACCCTACGCACTCTCTGCATTTCATATTTTCTGTTATGTTCTTGTTATAGTCTGTGTCAGACCATACTGTTTCGGGTGAGGTGTCGTTATGCCTCATCATTTTTGATTTAGATGGGAAATTGTAATATCGGTAGGGAATATTTTGTTTGAAGAAAGAGCTGGTCACGTTGTTCAGGTAAACAACTATAAAAGGCCAAACGATAGACTAAGTAAAGGTTCTGAATTCTCTGAAAGTGGGAAATGTGTATTCTGCATAACATATTTTGTAGTTTTTGAGATTTGCTCTTAATGTATATCTGAAGAGCCATTTTGAAGAATAATATAACGACCGTTTGTTGCAAGAATGGATTCCTACTGGAATGATGAACAGTATGTACGTTTCTGTTGTGTTTGGTTCAATTCAACGCTTTGTTCCATTATACTTTCTTTCCTGTTATCATGCTTTCGGAATGCGGGTGGCTTATAGGTTATATATGAATTTATCTTTAATGATACTCGTATGATGATCCATAATACTACCTTAATTAGGCTCGGTGCATGACTTCCGTTTCAAGTTCTTTCTCTTCACTGTTTTCGTGTTAAGTCCTTGAAGGGTGGATTCTTATACCTCTTAAGCCCACCTCACTCTGACTTGCCATCCTCATTCTTCATGGTCTTCATCGCGATTAACTTTAATGACTGTTCGTTAGTTTCACATCAGAAGTTCTTGCGGCAGAAATCCTATTTCATGACCCACCAGACCCATTTTAGTGTGAGACATGAGAAGAGGAGTGAAACGGTACCCATACTTGGCACTATTGTTTCTCGGAGAGCATCACTCATACGCGAGGCAGTAGAAACAAATGTTGGTTCTTTGGGGTGACAAAACTCCTAGTTCTTATAGGTATCGAGATAGATCATCTAACCCAGTTCCGGTGTTGCTTTGAACGCCTTGGGACCTTCTTCCAAACCGGCAAAGACTCAACAAAATCATTATGAAGGACATCTACGAGACGGTACATTTAGACTTATTGATCAATCTCCGGGTGGTACGCAGATGCTTCTACGTGACACTTTACGGAGATCGAGAGATGGACTTGTTGTTCGACCAGTACACCCTCCAGCATTGGATGCATGCTATTAGGATCCCTCTCCGGCAGCTCAGGGTTGGATCGCACAGTCTTCGAGTTGAGACAGACCATCATATTAATAGGACGGAGAGGATCTGTCAACTTTGTAACTTACAAGAGGTGGAGACTAAGTCACACTTCATCTTCAGATGCCCGGTCTACTATGAGATCCGAGGGCGTTTTCATTACTTATTCAGGGGTCCCCAGAGCCTGGCCAGCTTCCTTAGATACACTGACCAAAGATGCCTGGCACTTTACCTTCAGGAGACCTTCAGACACCGTTCGATCCTACTCCAGCCTCCGTCCGTTTCGGCCACCACACAGAGGATCACAGATTTCTTCAGGGTACACCCTGCATCGCAGGGTACCAAGAGAACCACCAATCGATCCATAGACCATGATTCCAGATCAGTGCGATTCCGGAGTCTCATCCCACTAGGACCCCTTCAAGCCCAGACTAGACCCAGGAGACGCATGATAAATCCTCCAGACGCAACAATGGGCCAAACTTCCTCCTCAAGGGTGCCAGACATTAACAAGCTTCCTTCAAATTCTCTTCTATCTACTTCTCGTATGCTAGGGAGTAGGAGTCCTCCCCTTTAGAGGCTCCTCTTTCTCCTCCGTGACTTCTTCATGGAGTGTAAAAACTCTGGTAAAATTTAATAAGTATATATTATTGTTGATAAATATGAGATATGAGATATGATTACAATGGGGAATCACCGAGGCTTTAAATATAGCCTCATGGTGTCCCTTGGTGAAGAGGCATGATCTTTGATCATGCCCTTTCACTTAATAAAACCTAATATAACTATATCTAACTAATAATTAATAAAATATACATAACGTTGCCCCTCTCTTAAAGATGCTTTGTCCTCAAAGCATATGTAACGATGGACAATGTTGACGAACGCCTGGGTTTCTTGAGCGGTGGGCTCTTGCTTCCCACATTTTAAAAAGATCGTGGAGCATATTCTCGAGTTCAATCTTTTGTTGATCTGGATAGTGAAAATATCTGATATCGACAGGGTCGGATGTTGTCTTGACTTCCGGTGACTCTTCGTGGCTCCCTTTTGAAGATAACATTTCCAACTGATGACACTGTACTGTAGATGTTGGCGCTCCTATTTGAATCATCTTCGTCATCAGAGAGGAAGATACGACTTGATCTTCTGGGGCTTGGAATCCATACAACCTGTGTTTCTGCCCTTTCCATTTAAAACTTATAAACTGCTTCTGATGGTTGGCAGAATAAGTACCTAAAGTTTGTAACCATTGAATTCCTAAGACCACATCTACTCCTCGTAATGGAACGGTGTAGAATGGAGATTCTAAATGAAAGTTTTTTATCTGTAGTTTGACCTTATGGCATTTCCCTACTTTCTCAATCTTCTTACCATCGGCCACCATTACCTTCATATTAGGCATGGGGAAGGTAAATATGTTAAGTCTTTTTGCCATGGCTGAATCTAGAAAATTGTGGGTACTGCCAGTGTCGACGAGAACCATTACGTTGTTGTTCTTGATATGGCCTCTTAACCTTAGAGTTTGAGGTTGTGATATACCTGTCATCGCTGATAATGACACTTGCGGAATAGTTTCGCCATCCACTTCTGGAGAGAACTCTAAGTTGTCTTCTAATCCTTCTATATAGGAATCATTACTGTTAGCGTCATTAGTTGCTTCACAACTGTATAGATTTTTCGCATTTCCATTAACACATCTGTGCTTAGGGTCCCAGTTTTCACCGCAACGTTTGCACTTGCCCTCTCGTATTCTTTGTTTTTCCACACTAGATTTTTCTTCTTCACGAAGATGGTGTGGGACATATTTTGTGTCATCTATATTTTCAGATTGAGGAAATCTGAGTCTCGAATATACTTTTTCTGGTTTCGATAACCTTTCAAATTTCTTTTTAGCAGCTTTTGCTTTTTGCCTTGCTACTTCTATGGACATAATTTCGTGTAGTTCGAGCTCTTCTTGTATGTGGATTTTAAGTCCTGAGATGTAAGACTGGATTAGCCGAGATTCCGACAATCCGGGTACTCGTGTTGCCAAGGTCTCCCATTCTCGAGTGTACTCATCCACATCTCCTTTTTGGTGTAATTTGATAAAGGTTGAAAAAAAAAATTCTTCTTTTATGCCTTTAAACCTTTTGAAGAATGCATCCTTAAATTTCCTCCAACTGATAGCGAGCGTCATCTTTTTCCACCACATATACCAATTATATGCTTCTCCTTCCATTTTCATGGAAGCATGCTTAATTTTTTCGTCATCACTAGTAATGTCATAAATCTCAAAATATTCTTCCGCTTTATTTAGCCATGCAACGCTATTTTTTTCATTACCATCAAATTTGGGTAGCTCGATTTTGGCTTTTCGCTGATATGCTAATGGTGGAACAAGAAGGGGATATTGATTAGCAAATGCATTCCAGAGCTGCTTATTTTGAAAATCTGCATTACTGTCTTCTTGATGATGTGGGGAATCGGTTTTTTCCTGATGCTCTTCTGAGTTCCCTGAATCTGCGGAATTGTTTTGTTGATTTTGTTCCCTGTTAGGAGACATTGGGGATTGTGTCTGACTTAACTTATCTATCTTATCATTTAGCTTATTGAAGAGTTCTGTCATATTGTTCATTGCTTCGCTCTGCTTTTCTGTGGCCTCGTGATGGTTTAGCCACATTTGTCTTTCTATTCGATTTGTCGTATCATGAATCTTTTTGATGTCGTTGGAGTGCCCTGCAACTGTACCTTCCAGATCGATTAACCTCTTTCCGAATTCTTCGGAATTATTATTAATTTGTTTCTCAAGATCTCCCAATTTCTTCTGGAATTCAGCCATCGACATCAATGAAGACATTGAACGTGTATGAGGTGGGGAATATTTTTCTGCCAGTTTCTCTCTTTTTTTCTTCTTTTTCTTCTTTTTTTTTTAAATAATAATTATTATTATTATTTTTTTTTAAATTATATAATTATTATATATATATAATTTTTTATTTAAAAATTATATAATATATAAATAAATTATATAATTATTATACAACAATAACAATTTTTATTATTTTTATTTTTTAAAATCGAATTTTTATATAAAAATTAATTTAAATTAAAATTTATATAAAAATTAAATCTGTTTATATATATATATATATATATATATATATATATATATATATATATTTTAAACAACTGATTTTACTTTGGAAACGTCCAACCTATGATCACGATGGTTCACGATTTTTATTTTAAAAACAATTCGTTCACCATTCAAAAAAAACCCGATTAGTTTCCAGACGTCGCACTTGTTCTTAACAAACCTGTTCACTGTATATACTAACGCCACCACTTTCCGTGAATTTGTATCTCTCCACGGCTGGCCCCGATTTAATTCCGGCAAATGCCAAAAATTCGAACTCAGGGAATCAATATGGGTTTGATTCAAAACTTGTGAATTCCGCAAATGGAAAGGCGGTGCGGATGTGCTCGGATGGCAGCCAGGTTACAGTGGTCAATTTCGGGTTCAGTCTTGCTCTCACACACTATTTTAATGAATATACAGATAATCGCACTGTTTTAAATAAAGCAGTCCTCCAGTGGCAGTCAACACGACAATCTATACTTCATATATCGCCTAACAAGTGCATATAAATTGATAGCCGTCGAGAGTTTCTGGTAGCCGTCGACAATTGGCAGATTTTCTAACTGTTCGTTGTTGTGTGGCCGCAGGAATGGTGGTTGAGGTAGCCATCGTTGTGTGGCGGCTCCAGTTCAGCGTACAGTAAGAGTGGGTTGTACGCAGATGGTGCTAGTGGGGCAGAGTACGTAGGGAATAGTGTAGGAGGGTGATAACGTAGGGAATGAAGGCAGCGGGGTAGGGAATAGTGTAGGAGGGTGGGCTGTGCTGTGAGATATGTTAAGGGGAGTGTATGATGAGGGCCGCAGGGAAGAGAGCGAGGGATGGCCGTATGGCTGTGAGGGAGTAAGCGTTGAGTGTGAAAGGGGAGGGTAGTTTTGTAAAAAAATTATTTATTTATTTATTTTTTTTACGTGAGGGAGTTGGGAATCAGGGTTGGTGTGCAAAGGCAGAGTGGGAGTGAGAGAGCAGAAGGGGTTGGATAAGAATCTGCAATTTTTTTGGAATTTCCTTTGATTCCTTAATTCTGGTGATCACTCAAATCCCGAAGAGCGATGGCTCCGATACCAATGGAGTGTAAAAACACTAGTAAACTTGAATAAGTATATATTATTATTGATGATAGATGAAAGATGAGATATTTACAATGGGGAATCACGAGGCTTTAAATATAGCCTCATGGTGTCCCTTGGTGAAGAGGCATGATCTTTGATCATGCCCTTTCACTTAATAAAACCTAATATAACTATATCTAACTAATAATTAATAAAATATACATAACACTTCATTACAACTCAATTGTCGTGATGCTCTAGTCATCTAGCTACTTTACACTAATACTTTTGTAGTTTGTATTTCCCGCTTTATAAAGGAATAGAGCATTTGGTCTAATTGCCAAGGCATGGTAACCATCGATCTTTTTTGTGGTCATTCGTTGGACATTAATCAAATTATCTTATATTATCTCCGGACAATCAAAGTTTTCAGTATTACTTCTCCGCTTCTCCTCGTGATCCGTAACTCACATATTGAATATTTCATCCGGGCTAATATCGTGAGGTTCCTCACAGAAATGAGAGAACCAGGGCGTGTCCATGCACTGTTTTGGCAACTCAATGTTGTCTCTAGGAGTGATAATATTTTACGCCGTTGCCGTGAAACTGCTTAAAATTTTTCCCCTAGAATACAATATTGTCTTCTCCCTTCAATTAGGTGAGCACAAAGGGTCGAGAGTTGCGTATCCCTCACCTTGGCGACTTCACTGTTATCTAAATCTAAATCAACCGCAATCATGGCTTACACCAAGCCACATCTTAGGTCAAATACCTCTCAATTAAGAACCCCATCTGTATCTGATCCTCAAAAAATTATATTCAAGAGAATTTGGAAAGAAAAGCAATGAGTCCAAATTGAACTATCCTCATTCTCATTAGAAGATTCTCCGTCCTCATCTCAAAAGGCTCGAGTCTACGGCCCTAGCTCTACAGCCCGAGTACTTGAATATCCCCCAGATAACCCTACTTTAGATCATTCTGAGATAAAAGACGAAGCCGAATCAGTAAATATCTCTATGTTTCCTTTGCATCCCACCCCAGAGGCCGAGGAAGTCAAAGAAGTTACCATACTCTAGAGCTCATCTCAGGATAACTTGCAAATCTCCTCCCAGCATATACCTATTGTAATCCATCAGAATCTTCCTCAGAATCCACCCCCCCATGGCTGTGCCTGGCTTCCTCCTTAATAAGTATGCCCCGTTGGCTTTACCGCAAGTTCTGCATGACAAGCCTCAAGATTATTTAAAGCTCTTGCCCCGATTCACCGGGGAAGACAGCGTTTCTGCTCAGAAGCACATTAAGGACTTATGTGCCTTTGCTGAAAATGTAAATGTGGAGCGCTTGGATGTCGTGTTGAGGCTTTTCGTTCAGTCTCTAGATGGAGAAGCCCGAAAATGGTTTAAAACTCTTGCTAACAACACAGTCACCACTTGGGAGGAAATGGAAAATTCTTTTACTCAAAAATGGGTAGAAAAGAGGGATCACGGCTACATCCTCACGGAGTTAAATGCCTTGAAAAAGAAGCATAATGAATATGTGACCGAATTTATCAAGAGGTTCAATAAGTTGTACAATAACCTACCTGTTGAGATGAAGCCTCCTCAAGCAGCAACCAAAGTAGTTTTTGCTGGAGCATTTGAGTCCAAGTTTGGATTCACTTTAAGAGAAAGAAAGTTTGCCTCCCTGGATCAGATCCAGACGGATGTTCTAGAGGTAGAAGCAAACTTTGCCTCTACCAGAAAATCCAAAGGAAGAATAGAGCATGATACCAAGAGGAGAGATAAGGAGGAAGCCTCTTTCTCTAATCAAGAAAGAGAAGCATCAGAGTATAGGATCGAAGAGATGAACAAGATGATCAAAAACCTTTCCAACAAGCTGGTGAAGCTTGAGTTGGAAGCTAAGAATTTCGCTTCCCGACCCAACCAGATGGCCCCTAACCGAGGTTTCAATTCATAGCACTGGAAACCTCCACTGCAAATATTACAGCGGGATAGAAAGAGTAGCAAGATCACATCCAACCTCCTTTATATTTGGAAGGGCAAATGGAAGGACAAGCTGAGGAAGCTCCTAACTGCCAGGAGGATCAATTTCTTGCTTATTCAGAAGATGAAGAGGGAGAGCTTACATTGCAAGAGGAGCAAGAGAAGAAGGAAGTGTCCACAGAAGATCCAGATATTGATGATTACTGCAGACAATTTGTAGACTTCATGCAAGCCCAGCTTCATAAGAAGTATGATCTCAGATCTTCTAAGAAGAGTACCCGTGTACAAGAACAAGAGGGAGAATCCACACTGAAAGAGCAGACCCCTCCAAATTCTGTTAGCAAGGGGAAAAAGCCCATAGAGGAGCCTGTGCACCAAAAAGCCACTGCCTCTTCCTCCACAAGGTCAGTCCCCGATCTCCCCTGTAAATCATAAGGTTTCTCCTGCAACCTTAAAATCACCCATCCCTCCTAAAGAACAACAAAAAGAGGTCATTACAGAAAAGAACCATGCAATCTTCAACCTCCAAAAAGAGTTAGAAAAAGTTAAAATCCCCGTTCCCCTAATCGAACTTTTGAAACAACCTTCATATAAAGCTCAAGTATCCCAATTCATGCTCCCCCGTGGCGTAGTCCCTCTCCCTAACAGTCTCAATCTCCAGGAAGAAAGACCCATGGTGGTTTTCGGTCCTCATGTAGAAGAGTTAGACTCAACAACCCCTCCATTCTATGTATCACTGGTCATTCATGATTTGTTGTTACACTACTGCATGCTAGATTCTGGGGCTTCACACAACCTACTGCTGATGTCAGTCATGGAGCAATTGGGGCTGCAAATTACCCTACCATACAAAGATCTGTATTCATTTGACTCCAAGAGGGGTTAAAAGCTTAGGTATGATAAAATATCTAGTGGTAAATCCGGCCCGGATCGCAACCAAGAGTGTGGTGATGGATATCATGGTAGCGGATATTCTAGCTCGTTTCAGGGATGTTGTTGTCAAGGTCGTGGGGTTCAAAGATTGGCGGGTCGTTCAAGCTTGATCTCACCTACGCTACTCACCCAATAGTTGGAGGGGAGGAAAGGAGGCTATACCGTGAGTCCTGTTCGTAAAGATGGTCACTAAGGCTAATGGCTCGATGAACTCCTCGTTATATGGCAAGGAGGGTGAGGTTGATTGCCTCATGTTTGAAAAAGATGAAGATTTCCTGCAGAAGGCAACAATCCACCCTCTAAAACAAAAGGAACCCATCGATAAAGAGGAGGATGATATATGGATTTTGCATTTTGACTGGGGCCAATTCAAGGGAAGGGAATGGAGCCGGGTGCTCTTGATCTCCCCCGAAGGAGTTTGGTCCCTCTCTCTTTCAAGCTAGAGTACGAAGCCACAAACAACGTGGCCGAATATGAAGCGATACTACTAGGATTACAAACAACAAGGAATATGAATATCCGTAATCTAACAGTCTTCGGGGACTCGGAGCTAGTAGTGAGACGGATCATAAATCGGTGTAAGGAAAAACATCCACTTCTCAAAGCTTATAGGAATGAGATATGGGACCTAGTGGAAAATTTATTCTTGGCTTTTAATATATAGTTCATGCCGAGAGATAAAAATCGGATGGCCGATTCGCTTGTCGTTGCAGACTAGCAATTTTCCACCGCCACAAAATCCTCTCGCTCGTGTATGAGGTTGAGGTGCGATATCGCCCTTCCATCCCGCACAATGTGAAGCACCGGTGAGTCTTCGAGGACGAAGAACAAGTTAAGCGTTTCATAGAGACGGTTGGCGAATTCTCTAATTTCATGATAGATGCAGTGGACGAAGAGCTCAATGATCGCCCACGCACCAAATGGGAGGAGACATTAGTTGGGCATCGTGTGCTACAACTAAAAGGGAACATCATTCCCGGAGGCCTCGTGCCCTTGGAAAGGTCGCTCGATAAAAATGATATCCCCATTAGCCCCAGTAAGATGACACACGATGATTAGGTAAATGATATAAACATCGGGACGAAGGGAGACCCGAAGGTAGTAAAGTTGTCCAGGGAAGTTTTTGAGGAATATCAAGACAAATATATTCTAGTTGTTCCAGGCGTATAAAGATGTCTTTGCTTGGTCGTATGAGGATCTCGAAGACTTTCGACATTGAGGTCATACAACACAAGATCCCTCTCAAAGGAGACGCCAAGCCCCATAAGTAGAAACCGAGGCGGATCAATCCGTTGTCGCTCCCCCGCAATCGAGAAAGAGATCAAGAAGCCGCTACAGGGCTAAAATTATCGTTCCCCTAAGATATTCTCGAGTGGGTGGCAAATTTGGTCCCGGTAAGGAAGAAGAACGAAGAAATAAGACTATGCGTAGACTTCGAAATCTCAACGAGGTCATCACTCAAGGACAATTATCCTCTCCGAAGATGGACCACATCTGCAGTGGACAACTACCACATTATCGTATAATGCCTTGAAATCATGCTCATCTAGAAGGAAGGAGATCCTGCTCCGTATCACATAGTTGGAGGCACCCTCCAAACGATCTTGATCTCTTAACTCTGTCGCCATCACGCCTCACAAATATTGAATCGTCTAACCCCGTGTGCAAACCGATCAGCCTACGCACCCTCGTCGCTTACCACGCCATGGGAAATTAGAATTTATGGGCAAGAAATTCTCTAAGGTCATATTAATTCCCTTTAGTGCTCTTCTTTCCTTTTGACGCTTTTCTCTCGCACTAGCAACTACCGCAAAATTCCATCACTCAAGATTTGCTCTCAGGTCGTCCTCGACCACCGAAATAGAAGAGCCGGAAAATCTCTCTCTGTCGACTCACTCAGAGAGATTTTTCCTCAAGAAATTTTCCCTCCTGGCATTGGACTCGTGCTTCTGTGATTGTCAGCTTCAGCCTCTTCGAGCTCCCTTAGCTCGCTTCGAGCTCTTCCTTTCTCATCACCACTCTCCATAGCATGTGTATTCTGTAATTGGAAACCTTCTACAATAATCAAGTGAAGTTTCTTCTATTTTGTTAAATAACTGAACAAAATTATTTATTGTTTGCTACGGTAAATAACGAAACTAACACACCGCATTTTCAAATATGAAATGTAGCGGAAACAAATATACAATGCAGAAAGAAATATACACAAATATTCAACACTGCTATTTTTGGACAAATGTCCCTGAAACCCAAGGCGGGAAAACCGGTGCAATAGCTGAGGGTTTGTATTATTATGCAGAAGTTGCTGAATACAATCTTGGTTGCCTTACTGGCTATCCGATACAGAGAATAGATTGGCGAGAAAGTTAGTGAGATAACGTGACACGGTACAGGAAGATCGTGTTCTCGATCCGACTCGAAGATGAGACCTCTCGCGTCGTTCTCCGCGTAGTCATTGCACAACTCGCATCACACCTACGTAGTGTTGATTTGGGGTAGCATGGGATGTGTCGAAGTCTCAAAATTTGTAGGGAGGTTGTAACACATGTATTCCAAATAACCCATAAAATATGATATCATTTTAAATTAATCGTTAAGTAAGTCATTACTTACTACCTCTCATCTAAATGGTCATAGATGAATGACTTACTTAACGCAATAATCCCGAAAATGATATCAAATATAATGCATCATGGAAACCCCTCATACTTAAAACCCAGAAATAGTTTGGTGAAATTCCACCCGGATTGTATTTTATTAAAATAATTAATTTTTTTAAGTGGACCTAAGTCTAAACTTAAGAAAATAAAATAATTAAAGTGAATTAATAAAATATAGGTGTGAATGTTCTAGAAAAGGCAGATGAAGTCAAAAGTTAATCTTAGCCATTGATTAGAGATCTAATCTGGGTTGTTGAAGTTTCAACGAGAAGACTATAAGAATGGCTTGAAGGGTCATTTGGAAAATACATTTGGTGGAGTAAAGATCAAGAGATCGATTTCTTTAGTGAGTAGTGCTTAGAGAGAAAATTTGATCGAGAGATCTTTGCGTGAATTCACTTGGAGGCATTCCCGATCCGAAGAGTACATACCGTAGGAGGTAGTTTGAGCCACAAGAGGTAGCATAAATCCAAAGGACGGCAGCTTACGCCGTCACTACAGAGCTCGAAGGGAAGCCGTTTTTTGCCGAGGAGACAATGTTGGGCTAGTGCTGATCCCAGAGAGATTTTCTCCGGAGGTTAAGGCCACAATTTCTAGCTATTAGAGAGATGAGCAAAGAGATAGAGGCTAGCCGTAGCCGTGATACTCAGAGGACAAATATCATAAGCAGACTGGCAAGGGCGCTGGTTGTGGTGCCGAGTCTCGGGTTTCGTTGAGGTGTGAGATTTGTCTCACAAGATCTTTTCTCTTATCAATTTCTCTCGCATAATTTGACAGACTGGCCAATCATAGTCTTGTACTCATAAATAATTACTTCATAATAATATAAACCCTCAACTGTTGCACTGATTTTCTCAAATTGGGTTTTTTCGGGGACATTGGTCCAAAAATAACTGTGTCGGATGTGTGTGTGATCTATTCTTGTTCAATTTTGTTTCTGCACTTTTATTTTTTCCGTAGTTTATTTTTGAAGGTTGTAGTGTGATGTATTCAGTGTTTGTTGTAGGAAACTGTAAATAAATTGTTAAGTTAAAATTAACAATTAGGTGAATATCTTCGAGTTGCTGCAATAGGATTCCAAATTTATGGAATTTTCACACGCAAGCCAAGATGTTAGTGCTACAAGGACTCCGTGTCACACCTCTTAGATGATCTCTGTCAGGCCGGAAACTCGATCCTCCGACCTCCCAGTCTCAACCTTGACTTCCAAGATTGGTCAAAAACCGCTCCTCAACGAAACTTAAACTCCCTTGAAACTCTACACCGCTCTCGCGTGGCTCTATGTTGCCCAATGGAATTTCGCGCCGCATTTTCGTAGCTCTCTCTACCTCCTTTGAAATGTATTCACCGGATCAAGAATACTTCCACCGACAAACTATCTCTGCCCCTCACTGCAAGAAATCACCCGATAACTTCTCCGACAACTGCTGCGCTATTCACTCGAGAAATCGATTTTTGATCTCTAATTCAATGTCTCTAATTCGATGTATCTTCCAAGTGCCCATCGAGCCTCTTCTTATAATCTTCTCGTTGAACGTTCAACGACCCAGATTAATTCCTAATCAATGGCTCAAATAATCTTGACTCGATCTCCGTCTTTTTCTAGAAGATTCACACCTAGTTTCATTAATACCCTTTAATTATTTCAATTTCGTGAGTCTAGACTTAGGAATCCATTAAAAATAATTAATTATTTTAATAAAACTATCTCCGGGTGGAATTTCGGGTCATGGAGGATATGTGTTCTAGCCTCCCCGCAAATTTTGAGGCTTAGGTCACTTTCAATGCCACGTAAATCAACAAGAGAAAGTACGACTTTGATGCAATTCTTTTACTTTGTCACAGACATTGATCAAGTACTTTTCACTATTTTAGGGATAATTGTTGCATGCATTTACTGCTTAATTGTGGAATTATGTTTCTAAACAGCATATCTCTATGTATGGGCCATGTTTGTTGAACAAATTTTCCTAGAGATCGAAGTTATCTTGATAAGCCATCTTGATTTTCAAACTAAGTATAAATGCTTTAAGGTCACTCTCTTTTGCCCTAATGCCAAATGAAGTTGTCCTTAGAGCCTCCTTGAGCTAGAAACGAAATCCATTATCATCATTCTTCTTGACTCCATATCCCCAAAGGAATTAGGCACTAATCCACCATAAGATGATCACCTTAAAAACCTTCTTTTTTTCTTCACCTTTTCTCCCTCCCTCTAGGTCTAGCCACACTGGACCACCTAGGGCATCATTTTCCCGACAAAATAGCCATAGAAAAAGATTGATCTCCTAGCCTCTCCTCCACTGGTGTGTCCTTAAGGTATCCTCAAAATTTGAAGAAATACCGACGGTGGGATTGTGAGATATCCCAAGCCCTAGCCCCGAGACCGAACTTCGATGTGGTGTTCCCTAGGCTAGTACGTCATAGGATCATTTTAGCACCTTTAAGTGGAAATTCTTTCTTTGATCCTTTTCCCTTCCTTGTTTAGGTTACGATCTTCATTGGTTGCTAAATTCCCTCCCCTTAATCTAGGTTGGGTCCACTTGGCCCTGTGTGGTCCCATTTCTTATCAAAGATAATTGTTCAAAGTCAACTCAGGAATCTAAGTTTTGCAAGGATTTTAAGGATTGGGAAACTCCTTTACAAGTCATATACCCTTAACCTAGCCCTTAAATCCTCAGCTCCTCCTAGGAAGCCTTGTACTTTGCTTAAAGAGAAAGCAAGCTCCATTCTTGACTTTCTTCTAGGAAAGGATCATTGAAGTCACTTCATATCTTTTTGTTGATCTATCCTTCACAAGTGACTTTTTCTATATCGGGTCTCCTCCCACCGGTGAAAGTCAGTAAAGAGTAGGGAGCCTTAGCTAAGGTAACGGTGAGGGCTAAGTATCCATCGTTGCCCTTGACCTAGCAGTTGTCCCTTTAGGAGTCCCTTTTAGGTCCCCTGCTAGTTTGATTCGTGTGACTGCAAAGACAATTTCATCAAATGTTTAAGTAAATTCACTTTAATTATTTAAGTTCCCTAAGTTTTAACTTAGGAAATACATTAAAATAATTAACTAATTTAATATCTCCTAAACCAGATGAAATTTCCCAAATCAATTTATGGGTCTTGTAGATCAAGTGTACTCTAGTCCCTCCACAAAATTTGGGAGCTAGAGCACAACCGATGCTACCCCAAATACACAAAATCTCAACACTCCTCTAGCATCAAGGTTGTGCTCTAGCAATACATCACACTTATGCATTACATGATTTCAGTGACCGGGTTCTTATGTTGCCGTTTGGCCTCTTGTCACTCAACTTTGCACGTCGCCGCCATTCCGTACCGCTTACCCATTACTCCGCCATCGCCCCTCGCAACCACTTCTCCTTACTATAGTCCCTCTTCTTCTGAAGACCACACTTTCCTCTATTGGAAGGGGTTCTCGACCATCCCCATCTTCTCTCTGAAGTAAGTGAACTTGATCTTACTTAGAGCCTTTGTGAGGATATCTGCCACTTGTTCACCTGTAGGAGTGTATCGTAGCTGTACTGCTCCCTTCTGGACATAGTCCCTTATAAAGTGACACCGAATGTCAATGTGCTTCGACCTGTCATGAAACACAGGATTTTTAGAGAGCTTGATGCAGCTCTGATTATCACACATGATCCCGGTCGGCTCTATCCGTTTCTTGAGTAAGTTCAAGAGCAATTTGCGGAGCCATATGGCCTCACACGAAGCCGTTCTTGCTGCCATGTACTTTGCCTCGGCTGAGCTCAATGCTACAGACTTTTGTTTCCTGTTGCACCAGGAGCTCATTCTTGATCCGAGACTGAAGCAGTATCCACTGGTACTTTTCCGATCTACTGTGATTCTTGCCCAATCTGCATCTGTGAACCCACTCAACTGGATTTCATTTCCCTTGGTGTACTTTAGCCCATACTCGACTGTCCCTTTCATGTATCTGAGAATATGTTTGGCTGCTGCCCAGTGAGCCCTCCTTGGTTCCACCATGAACTGACTGAGGGTATTCACTGCATAACAAATGTCTGGTCTCGTGTTGACCAGATACATTAGTGACCTGATGAGTTGTCTGTACAATGTGGGATCAACCTCTTCATCCTCTGATGTGTCTATCTTCTTCCAGTTAGTGATCATTGGCGTGGCCATGGGTCTATAATCTTCCATATGAAATCTTTTCAGAATCTCTGTCGTATATCTTCCTTGTCCTAGGAAGACTTCCCCTTCCCGCTGCCAAACTTCTAAACTAAGAAAATTGTGCATCCGCCCCAGGTCCTTCATGTCGAATTCTATTGCCAGATTTTCTTTGCAATCTTTGATGAGCTTGGATGACTCGGTCAAAAAACAAGTCATCCACATACAGAACAAGAATAAGCGGCTCATCTCCTACTCTTAAGAAGTACAAGTTGGGATCTGCGTCACTCTTGAGGAATCCTATCTTCTGCAAGTAGCCATCAATCCGACCATACCATGCCCTGGGGGCTTGTTTCAAGCCATACAAGGCTTTCTTAAGTCTACAAACATGAGTCTTCTGCTCATGTGTCTCGAAGCCCTCTGGTTGCTCTATTTACACTTCCTCCTCTATCACATCGTTCAAGAACACAGTATTGACATCCATCTGGTGAATCTCCCATCCCATCTGTGCTGCCATAGAGATGATGGATCTGATAGAAGTGTACCGTGCTACTGGAGCAAAGGTTTCCTCATAGTCAATGCCTTCTTTCTGGGCATACCCCTTTTTCTACAAATCTTGCTTTGAATTTCTCTATGTTGCCATCTGCAGCATATTTGATCTTGTAGATCCACCTGGATCGTACAACAGATCTGTCCTGTGGTCTAGGGACTACCTCCCAGACATCATTTGTCATGATGGAGCTATACTCTACCATGGCATCTACCCATACCTGATGCTGAGCTCCTAACCGAAAGGTAGAAGGCTCTCCAACCTGAGCTACCAACGCCTGATATCTGTGAGGTTGTTTCCTTATCCTCTTCCCTTCTCTAGGTGTTCCAACAAACCCTTCTGCATCTCTAAGAATCTGTTGGAGTTCTCTGCTCGGTCTCCCATCAGTGGTGGGTGGTCTCACTTGTTCTTCCTCCTGTTCTTCGTCAGAGGAGCTTCCCTCAGAACGATTATGCCTTGGAGAGGCACTGGACCTCTCCTCCAGAGGTCGTTGAGGCTGTACCAGTGGATCTTCCTCAATCTGCGTATCTATGGCCATTTCTCAAGATTTCCTAAAGGCTTTCTTCTCCAGGAATTTTACATCCCTTCTTACCACGACTTTCCTGCTTCCTGGAACATAGATGTGATATGTCTTTGCTTTCTCACTGTAGCCCATCAGGAAACCCTTTTCTGCAGTTTGATCCATCCTCTTCCTCTTTTCCTCTGGAACGTGGCAGTATGCTATGCTGCCGAATATCCTGATGTGGCTTACTTCTGGCTTGCTGCCTGTGCACACACTTTCGGGAGTCACCTTCCCCAAAGCTCTATTTGGAATTCTGTTCTGAATATAAACTGCAGTGTTGCAGGCCTCTGTCCATAAGAATTTGGGCATTTCCTGGTCGTACAACATTTCCCTTGCAGCTTCTATTATGGTCTGATTCTTCTGTTTTGCAACTCCATTTTGTTCTGGATTGTAAGGAGCTGTCCACTCTCTCTTGATGCCTTCCTGTGCACAAAAATTTGTGAAGTCTTTATCGACATATTCTCCACCGTTATCTGATCTTAACTTCTTGATCTTCTTTCCTGTAGAGTTCTCCACCAATGCTTTGAAATCTTTAAACCGATTAGAGAATTCATCTTTGGTCTTCAGAAAATAGATCCAAGATTTCCTGCAATAATCATCAATGAAGGTGGCAAAATATTTTGCCCCACTGAGAGCTGTTGTAGACATCAGACCGCAAATGTCAGAGTGTATTAACTCTAATACACCTTTGGCTTTGCTGCTGCTTCTTGGAAACGCTGCCTTAGCGTACTTCCCTAGTACACATCCTCTGCAAACTTCTTCTCTCTTTGTGCTGAGGTCAAGAGCCCCTATGACAGTATTTTTGAGAATCCCCAAGGCTCCATGATGTAGATGCCCCATCCTTCTGTGCCATAACTCTTTTAGATCTCTGTCGGCTATACTGCCGATCAGGTCCACTGGAGATTCATGCTGGAGCTTATATAGCTTGTGACTTCTTACTCCAATTTGTGCCTTTTTGCTCCAGTTAGGGTGTTTGACATACACCTTATCTTGAATAAAGTATACGTCATAGCCCTTGTTCTGAAGTTGAGACACCGAGAGTAAGTTCATCCCTAACCCTGGTACATGCAGAACATTCGTGGCTCGAATCGTGTGGCCATCCTCCGTCTGAAATGTTACGGTACCTCTCCCGATGGGGGTACATTTTGACTTATTTCCCATAGTTATTTGGAAATTCATCTGCTCTTCTTGATAGCTCGGAAAACATTCTCGAACCCCCGTCATATGAGTGGACGCTCCATTGTCAATATACCAAACACCTGGAGGAGTTGTGCTTGACACACAGGCAAGATCCTCCTCTAGTCTAGATGCTAGCACCTTCATGTCATTTTCCTTCTGCATTTATGCGTGCTCTGGAAAACTGTGTGAGTCCCTTTGACTGCGTGAACCCTTCCTTTGGTCCATGCCAGATCCTCCCTTTTCCTTTTCTAGCCCTTATCGCTCTGATACAATGTAGAAATTTCTGAATCTTATACGTATGCAGAAATTATTACTGTTAATTTGGTTAAGCTCCTCCTACTTTAGATAAGTTATCAACTGAATAAATTCAAGTTAACATCGAAGCAATACACATAACAGATCTCTACCAATTTAGATCTAGAACAAGCACATGCACGTATTGACAAATTGACATAGTTATTTTTGGACAAATAGTCCCCTGAAAAACCTAATGCGGGAAAACTGGTCTCTGGCTGCTGGAGGGTTCTATTCTTAAGAATATTTCTAAATACACAAGTCTGGGTTCCAGACCTGGAAAACTCGACAGA
>JAXQQM020065246.1:0-63332 GCA_034641835.2 Pinus albicaulis | reverse complement strand
GAAAAGTATCGACTGTATATACCTTTCCTAAGTGAGGCCGACATCGAGTTGCTTCCACTAGTGCAAATCTATTTACGAGGTTCTCTCTAGCTCTCTGATTCGATTCGTTTTCTAGTAGGTGCCATTTTTCGATTTCTCGGAGGTGTGAAATATTCATTTATATTGCATATTTTTATGATCAATTTTGAAATATGGTAGCACACAAACAAGATCTCTATTCTTGTTTCCCTTAATGTATAGTTTTATGAGATAAATTTTCGAATTAATCATATTATTAAAGGATTTGATTGATAGGGTTTGCACCTTCTTTTAATCAGGATAAGGTTTGCGCCTTCTTTTAATTGCTTTATTTTAAGCCGATGTCTGTCCAATTCAATACGCAGGGTCTCCCATGACAAGATAAGATTACAACAAATTGGATCACTGGAAGTAAATAAGGCCCTAAAAAAAGCTAGTTCCCGCCAGACAAGAAAGGTAAGTTTCTACCTCTTCATTTTGTATTTCTTGAAGTAAACCCTTTTCTTCATTTTCAAGTGGTTTTATAATTTTTGGATTAATACGGTGTTAGTAATAGCACCTATTTTTTCTATTAGAACTCTATTTTCGGTGTCTAAACCAAACCCATTTTATTCATCTTAGTTTTATTATTCCATTTTCTTTATGGTTTCCTGAGCTCGCCACAATTTCTTTTTAATTCATTTCAGCCAGTTGTAATCTCTTTGTCTAAAATTTCTTGGTTATAATTTAGATATTTCTTTGTTAGATCTATGAAATCAAATCTCTTATGGATGTGTGGGATATGGATGTGTGTAGTATGGAGGAGCAGTATGCTTTCACTATTGTCACGAAGAATCCACCAGAAAGAATCAGGACGAATGGAGAGCGGCGCTCAAAGTCCCCATGTTCCAATACTCCTGTGGAATGCAGGCGGTGATGCTTGCATTGGGAATTTGCGGAGGCAAAGTATCGACGGTATATGCCTTTCATACACGACATCGACATCCAGCTGCGCTGCTTCCACCGATGCAAATCTATTTATCAGGTTCTCTCTGGCTCTCTGATTTGATTATTTTTCTGACTGATTTTGATTTCTTTTATTATGTTTACAAGCTTGTTATGTTCTTGCATAAAACTAAACTCACTCATGGATAGCAAGTAGTTGTCAACTAAGTCACCTAATTCATGTTAGTATTCAAGTTTGAGAATATATATATGTGTGTGTGTGTTTGTGTGTATAATAAAATTATGTATTCTCCCTAAACATATGATAAAAATATCACTTGTAATGTAGATCATCTAATTTTAATAATAATTTGGTAGGATTTTAAAAACTTCAAAACATAATAAAGATAATAAGTTATTATAAAATTATGATTTTTTTTTTAAATATTATTCTTATTTAAAAAAAATCATTATTTAAATATTTTAATAATAATAAAAGAATTAATTAATTTGATTTATATAATGTAAACCAGACATAATTTAAACTAAAAATATTTAAAAATTAAAATTTAATATTTAATATTTATATTTATACAAAAATTAATTCATATTGAAATTATTAAATTAAATTTTATCTATACGTTGCACTGATTTTAGTGCTATGGAACCAATCAAGGACTGATGGTGATGTCATTAAAATAACATTGTGGAGGGAATTACAATCAGTGAGTATGGATTTGTTCAAAAGCTAACAGAGAGGTCTCAAATATCACTAAGCTTCACCCCTTTTTTTCAAAAAAAAAAAAAAAAATTTGTGGGTCAAATTCTATTGAACTTCAACTGCTCTTCATAGTTTTTCTAGCATTAATATATGGATTTCATTAGAGATTGAGGTTTATTTAAAATTGAATTTACTAGCAATTGCACCATATATTGCAAAGGAAACACTGTAAAGCAGTAACATAGAAAATAGTAGTATAGAGGAAAAAATATGTGATATGCTATGTGATTTAATTGAATATTGAACTTATAAATATGAATTAATTTATTTAAAATAAATTATAGGTTTGGAGAATTGTTTGGATAAAAAAATTGGTTTTTTATAACCTAGGCAGGCTCTTCCTCTCATAGTGATGTCTTATTATGCACTATGGGCCACATGGCAGACTATTCTCTGGTGAAACAACAATAATAGCATCCATAATGGCCATCTCTTCTTTTATAATACAAAATAAAAAATCAAAACCCTGAATACTTTTGTTGTTGTGAAGTAGAAACATCAAAACTTCCCACTTCAAAAACCCAAAGCTTGCAGTCTATCTTCAAAGCCTTAAAGCCTTAATTTATACTGAATGAGGCCATTAGTGGGAAATGATTTATGGTGAATGAGATGCAACTAATATATGACCAGAATATGAAGAAAAAATTTGTGAGCTTTCTAGTTAAAAAACAATAGTAGCATCCATAATGTCCATATCTTCTTTTATCATACAAATTAAAATATAAAAATCCTAATTACTCTTACTATTGTGAAGCAGAAGCATCAAAACGTCCCACTTCAAAAACCCAAACCTTGCAATCTGTCTTCAAAGCCTTAATTTATATTAGAGGGAATAACTAATATCTTTTTATTTGCATTTTTATTATACACTAAAAGAACTACTAATATCCTTTTATCCTTTTTAGCATTTTGAGCATGAAACGCTATAAGAGTATTATAAGTCCTTGCAAACAATGAATGATGAACAATTAGGTAGAAACCTTGCTTCCTACATTTTGCTAATGAAGTAATTTGATTCATCTAGAAGTCCCGAACTTGAAAGTGTCTAAATGACAGAGGAATAACATCTCAAAATTAAAAATAACAACAATGACAATCTTTAAAGAGGACGCTCATTTAAAATTCTTGAATAAGAACCATAAAAAGAATTAAATCTTCTGCAAAGAACATTTTCATCTTCCATAAGGTATATAAAGTTCATCTTCCATAAGGTATACAAAGTCTTTGTATTAAAAGATTATTAACGATTGAAAAAGTTCTATTGCAGTGCCGAGAAAAAACACTGCAGTATTAGGCCTAGTGTTGGCTTCAGCCCACCACATATACACAAATACGCAGGATAATATAGTTCAAATAGCATAGTAAACATAGAAAACCACATATAGAGCACAGTAGACATGGACAAATACACATACAAAAGCACCTTCTATTCATACCCTAATAGGTATCACAAAAGGCCAACATAACTTTGACTTCGACGAATCACCACCAAAAATACACACGATAATATAGTCGACACAACACAGTAAACACAGACAACCACACACACAGCACAGTAAACATAGACAACTACACATACAAAATCACCTTCTATTCATACCCTAATAGGCATCACAAAAGACCAACATAACTTTCACTTCGATGAATCATCACCACAAAGACGGAGCACGAGATGCAGATTAGATTTCTTATCAATGTTATAATCAGCCAGAGTACGTCCATCTTCCAGCTACTTATGAACAAAAATCAGCCTCTGTTGGTGAGGAGGGATGCCATCCTTATCCTGAATCTTAGCCTTCACATTATCAATGGTGTCTATTTTTTTTTATTTAATAAATTTTACAGACTTAAAAAAACAATCCTCATAAGATATAATAAATCCTTTGATAATCGTATCAATACCTCATATATATTTCTTAATTGCCTCATATATATTTCTTAATTTCATTGTCAAATACACTTCTCTTCAAAATAGATTTATGCTAACCAAAAATCTTATTATATTTTTATTTATTTATTTTATTATTGTAATACATTTACTTCATATCTATTTAATATTAATTTGTTTATTTATATAATTTTAAATAATATATATTTATTTAATTAATATTAATCATTCATATATATTCAACCCTATATCTATATATGTTATATCATGTAATATTCATGATGCATTCCATTTAACCTATAAAATAAATAATTTATATGTGTTAATTCATTTCTTAACCTAAGACATTGTTATATTTATAATGCATTCTATTTAATTTATTTAATTAATATTAATCATTCATATATATTCAACCCTCTATTTATATATGTTATATCATGTAATATTTATGATGCATTCCATTTAACCAATAAAATAAATAATTTATATGTTGTTAATTAATGTCTTAAGATAAGACATTGTTATCTTTATAATGCATTCTATTTAATTAATCGTGATTTATATCGGAGGATAATTTTCAATTTTTATTAAATTGGTGATTAATATTTTATTGGACTGAAATGTTTTACGTTATTATTATATTTAATTAATATTTTTTTATTAAAAAGGGATTTTTTGCAAGTAAATGAAGCACTTAAAAGATGGGCTATCATGTGTGTTGCCAAGAGGATATTTGATAAGTGTCCATTTTTTACTAGTACATATCATTGAGTGATTGAAGGGCAGATTTTCAGTCCCCTGCGAGGTTGCCAGGTTCGAGCATGTGGTGTGGATGCTGCATAATTCTAATCCGAAGGCAATATTCATACGGATCCCAGCTTGGGGAAATTGGTCCACTTCTATCTTTGTCATTAATCCAAGTGAAAGCACCCTGAATTTATTTCTTTCATCGATTATCTATATTGTACAATCTATTACATGTTATAGATAGGAATTTTATTGTTATTGTTCATTACTAGGGTTTTATGAGCCACAGCAATTTTATCACTAAAATAACATCTATTTATTAAAGTAATTTATCAATACATGTTGTTCAAATGAAAGATTGGATAGTATATTTTCGGTGGAAGATAATATGGGAATATCATTTTATTTATCATTTTAATTTACTTTGATGCATCCAAAATCTGTCTATATGTAATTGTAAACAACTAATGCGCATGGATTTTTTTTAAGAACTAGCGCTCTTAGATTCTTTCTATTATAAACCCTCTGATACTCGCGACTTGTAGTTGAGCAACCAATGATAATGGTATACTCAGTGCCATTGGTATCGGATTTACTCAAGGATGAATAATTCTCTCACATGACACAACTGATGATAACCAAGGTGTAAGACCTATATATATATAGATATTATTTTGTCACTATTTTTTTATATTGTTTGAAATGTGTTACTCTCTCAATGTGGAAGTCAAGTTGACTTATAATTCATTAAAATAAATAGGATGTAGGAAAAAAGAAAGGCTCAATTATAAAAATCAAGCATGGTTTTGTTAAGGTGTAGTTATCTTATATAAATATATAAATTTTTGAATATATATAATTAATTGATATTTATTGATGTTTAGTAAGAAACACAATATTAATATATTGTTAAATAACTTTATAGGTAAGAATATTTTTACAAAATCTATTATTCATGAGTTAAATTTAATACATAAATATAAATATTAATTGTAATAGAAATAATGTAAGGAATCCAAGTTTTAGATGAATGTCAATATGTTCTTTTCAATATAATATCCTTAAACACTATAGGAATAAAAACTAAACATTTGCAATAAATAGTTTAGTCAATTTTCTCTTTCCACTTGTATTTGAAAATAATCAAATTGTATTACTTTGTCACTATTCTAATTCATGATTGATTTTGATAATTAAAATAATTAGTAATTGAGTCAAGAGGTGAGGCTCATTCTACAACCTAGTATGAGGGGATGTGTAAGTTTGACTATAATTTTTTTTTGAAGGATCTATTAATATACATTCAGACACACTTTTCAATATTTGTTGTATATCAAATATTCTCTTCATATTATTTTTGGAGGAGTTCTATATTATTTAGTATTTCAATGTAATCACGTGGTGATACAAATGACATGTCAGTGCCATAAAACATTTAAGTTTTCAAAGCTTTGTTTGACCAACACCACTTCTCAATATTTGTTGTATATCAAATATTCTCTTCATATTTTTTTTTTTTTCTAAATCAGACTAATCTATTAATTTATAAAAGTACTGTTACAAAACTACCCATGCTGCTGCTGTGTGAGCCAGCGAGCTGGGACTGATTAACATCACTGTTCTTGATTGTTTTGGGTTGCCCAGAGTGGGAAACCAACCCTTTAAGCAAAATATGTTGTGCCGCCCTTAGAAGGGAAACCGGCCAGAGGATTATACATAAAATGTAAACAGTACTGGAAAAACTAGAAACAACATACTGCTCATCGGTGGAGCAATTGAAGCAGCAAAACTCAAAAAGACCAGAAGTGAATGAGCCAGGGGAATTAGCCCTCGTGCTCAAAAGACATTGGTTCCTCTTCAATCCTGCAAGCATATTCATTCTCCTCGCTACTGTCCTCCTTTCCTTCTTGGCTATCAGTCTGCAAATCTTTGTTGTCAGCTCCAGAATGCAACTCCATGGGTGGAGGGGGAGAGGGGCGGTGGTCGAAGGGGAGGGAAGGGGTGGCACAAGGCGGAATTTCCTCACGGAGCGAGACAGAGATGAGGGCGGTGATAATGGAGTCGAAGGAGGTGCAGTGGAAACGGAGTTCGGCATTTTGAGTCGTTTGACGAATGGTGGCCCCTCGAATGTGACTTTCCCGGTGAGTGGGCTGACTGGGAGGGGTAGGGAGGTCAGAAGGAGGCTGACTGGAGGAGGCTAGAGTGCCAGGAGGGCAAGAAGGCTCAGAGGCTCGATGTGGCAGACCTGGGAAGTCAACAGAACTCCTGGCGCGAATACGACCCCTCCCTCTGCCTGTAGGAGCATAATTCACCGCACGTCGACCCCGGCTTCTTCCTCTGGCTCCACCACCTCGAGAGGCAGGCGGGGGCGTGTGAGCATCATCCTCAGAGGACGAGCTGAGCTCAGAAAGTGGGGAGGAAGGATTTTCCATGGCCAGACCTCGATTAGTGCCTCTCCTGCAGCGCATGCGCTGCCTGAGGCGTGGCATGGCTAACAGAGGGAGGCGCTCACGAGGACCGCCAAGAAGGGAGGGTATAGAATGGGGTGAAGTGAGGAGGTTACCAGGGTTAGGCCAACCCGACTGAGAAGCAGTGTAACCAGTTGCGGAAGCAGAAAAACCAAACGGAGAAGCAATAAAACCCGACGGAGAAGCAATATAACCAGACGGAGAAGCGATATAACCAGCAAAGCAATTGCTTGTGGAGTAATTGTCCAAGGGATGAAAATTGAGGCCAGAGAGAGCCAGATTACCTGCAGCGAAATCTGCTGTAGCGTCAGTTGAGGCCGAAGCTCCGCAGAAGGGACTGTTGGAGAAATGAACACCCGGGACGATCTCCAGACAGGCGAAGATGCTGCAGCGACGTCCAGTCTGCGTTTTGCAGCTGGAGTTGGCGCAATCGAACGAACGGACAGCATCAAGCGGGTTCATAGGTCCGCCATGGCTCTCACAATGCGACATTCCATCCATACTGCAGACATTCCACAAAACCAGCCCCATATACCCAAGAGCGAAGATGCAATAACTGCCTCTCTGGTCCGATCGAGGTGAATTAATAGCTCCAGCGGGCATAGTGCCATGAGCCATGTGGGCACGGCGTGTGGGCAGCGTTGGAGGCTGCGCGCCATCCCTTAGCTCATTAATTTCCATCTGCAGCCGCATCCGGCGAAATATTCTCTTCATATTATTTTTGGAGGAGTTTTATATTATTTAGTATTTCAATGTAATCATGTGGTGATAAAAATGACAAGTCAATGCCATAAAGTATTTAAGTTTTCAAAGCTTTTTTTGACTAACACGACTTCTCACCATTTCAAATATGCATAATCAAATTCAGTAATGCACTTAAAAATAACATCTTCTAAACTTGATCTATTAAAACAATAGTGGAGTAGCTAATTAGTATTCCATTTAATATAAACCATTTAAACACTTAATGAAAAAATGATAGACACTTGTAATAATGTTTGAAGTGATTTTTCCTTAATATTTCTTATTATAATTGATATAAATCATTTTTTTTTGTTTTTTTGCACTCTAATTTATAAAAAAATTGATTTTGATCATTGAACAACACAACTAGACTTATAAAATATTTCCTCTTATAGATTTGAAGTGGTGACAACATTGTACTAGTATAATTAATTTGTACTCAACATAGGAAAAGTAGTTAGTGTCAATTTAAAATAATTAATAATAGTAAGAAACACAATATTAATATATTGTTAAATAACTTTATAGGTAAGAATATTTTTACAAAATCTATTTTTCATGAGTCAAATTTAATACATAAATATAAATATTAATGATAATAGAAATAATGTAAGCAATCTAAGTTTTAGATGAATGTCAATATGTTCTTTTCAATATAATATCTTTAAACACTCCAGGAATAAAAACTAAACATTTGAAATAAATAGTTTAGTCAATTTTCTTTCTTTCCTCTTGTATTTGAAAATAATCAAATTGTATAACTTTGTTACTATTCTAATTCATGATTGATTTTGATAATTAAAATGATTAGTAATTGAGTTGAGAGGCGAGGCTCATTCTACAACCTAGTATGAGGGGATGTGTACATTCAACTATAATTAAAGAAATAATGAATATGTTGTAAAGTAATTAGAAGTAAAAAAAAAATTGTGAATAAAATGTTTAAATATTTTTGACTATAATTAAAGAAAAAACGAATATGTTGTAAAGTAATTAGAAGTAAAAAAAAAATGTGTGAATCAGATGTTTAAATCTTTTACTTTTCAAAAATATTTCAGCTAGAGATTCAAATAAACTATTTGAAGATCTATGTTAACTAATTTATGTCGATATCAATTTCATATATAATTATATATAGAAAAAAAATTAATTATTTACGGTTAAAAGTAACACATTATATTTTGCACTCTAAAAATGTTTGCACGTGAAGAAATTTGATCCCTCTAGGTTGAAATTAAATCTGTATATATTACTACTGTGATAATTTGTCATTAAATAACTTTATACTTAATATATATCTTGCATATTAATCTATTATTCAATAAGTCTCAATTAACTTAGTCTTTAACACAAAAATACAAATAATAAATAATAAATAAATTATACTACTACTCTCATTCAACATTTAATCCCTCTAGGCTCATGTTAAATCGGTATTTAAGATGGATGTATATATTGGACACATTACTATGATAATTTTTCATTAAATACCTTTATAATTAATATATCTTGCATATTAATCTATTATTCATCAAATAAGTCTCAATTAAAACTTAATTTTTAACACAAAAGTACAAATAATAAATAACAAATAAATTATACTACTACTCATTCAACATTTAAATTAATCGTAAATTTCTTTTTTCTCCTGTCAACTCTAAAATGGTTCAAACTTCCTACAATAGTATGTAATGATGATGGTCAGAATGATGATTGTCATTCACTAAGACCAAATATGGTATATAATAAGCCATAAAGATATTACTCAAAATTCTTTAGAATTTTATTGTTATTCTCAAAAAACATTAAAATAAGTGTTTCAAGATCATCATAATTTTGTTTGGTTAAAAGATCAAGAAGGTTGGTAGTGCCACAAATATTTTGAAATTTAAATACAATATGAGTATAAACTAGTTGATCTAAGAGGGTTTTTCATCTTCAACCATATTACAAGTGTTGCAAAGGCGATAGACTTTTAAATTGTGCCAACCTTGTCTTAATAATAATCGTAACTTAACACATACATGACATTTACTATATCAAATTATAATTAAATGGGTTAATAATAATAACATACACAACATTATTTTCATAAAGTTAATAATAGTAACATACACAACATTATTTTCGTAAGATAACTTTAACAAACTTAGCTTTTAGTGCAAATCCTAAAAATTATTAAAAGAGATAATGTAAGGAATCCAAGATTAAGATGTGAAATATTTTCTTTTGCAAGTTTATATAAATTTGTTTTATATAGTTTACCATGATAATTTTTTCACAAAAAATGGTGAATATCTACATTAAAATTAGTAAACTAAGTGATTTTATAATTCCACATTTTGAAAAAAGTCAATCTAGTTAAAATTTCTAAATTCTAGATCGACAAAAACCTTCCAAATTTAATGAAATATGTGTTCTCCAGAGGACAGGATCATGTTGGACCTTAGTCCAGATGTTAGTATGATTCTTTTGTTGTAAAATATCACTTTAGATACGCATACCAAGTAGCCCTAACATCAATTATGGCTACAAAATATCTTTAATTCTGTAATAATCTGCACAAATCTAGATCTAACATGAAAGATATTAAGCAGAGAAAGTGAAATATAACTCCATGCATTCAGTAGACAAGGCAAGAACAATGTATTAAAAGAATTTTATATTATATTAAAGAATGGGGCACTTGAGAGGAAAACAAGAAAGGTGTTTTCCAGTCCTCCTCAATGGGATGGGTTCTTGAAAGTCCTCAGTGTTTCAGATCTAAAATTCCTCTCTTTGGTTGATGTGGAAACCCAAACAAACATACAACTCTATGGGAGCTCACAATGCAAGAATGGAAAAATGGTGACCAAGAATATATCCAGAGTGATCTAATGCAATGAAGGTGACTAATGAATGGGGAAAACCCTTCTATTTATAACAAAATATTGGGGTGTTCTAGAACTCGGTGCATGAATAAAATATTATTAATCAAATTCTAGAATCACCCTTTAGGAATATTTTATTATATTTGTTGGAGGGAAAAGGGTTTTTGACTTGGTTAATTCATCTATTTATAAATAAAAAATAAATAAATGATTTATTTATTATTTAAGGGAAATAAGGGGAATTTAATTAAATAAATAATGGTTTATTTAATTTATTTATATTTGATTTAGTCAAATTTAACTAAGAATATTATTTAAATAATGATTTAAATAACTTATTCTTAGGAAATAATCAAATAAATAATGATTTATTTAATTGATTTCCTTGTTTTGGGTTAAATATGACCATGCAATATAGACAAATGTGGTGAAAGCAATTTTAATTGGGGTAAAATTGGTCTTACATGGTGTACTTGGGTTCATCTAATGATAATAGGTTAGATGACCAAAAAAATGGTGTAACAGATTGCCCCCCAACGTATGAGTGTTAGGAGAAAATCGTATGACTGAAGTATGTTGTAAGAACTCAATCACTAGACGACGAAAGGAAAGTGAGAGAGAGGAATGTAATGTAGTCGAAAGTGCTAAAGGACTAGACCCGGAGAAGATGAGACTTACAGGTGCAACAAGTCTCTAGTGTATGAAGTGGTACCTATGCTAAAGGCGGTGAGGGAGGCATACCTATGCCCGCCGAGACAATAGTACACACAATAAAGCGCCCGAAAAACCACGAAACGTAATAATAAAACAAGTGCTGGCATAAACATGAGCCAGAAAATGAGAATGATGAATCCCACATACATGCTATGCTTGGAATAATCATCAAGACTTATACAATAATTTTGTAGTACATGAGATATACATACACCCAAATGCCCCCTACACACGGGGAAGGGCTCGCGAAATCAGATTGATACATGCAAATCGAAGAGGCGCTGCAAGCGACGGAGGCCGATATCATCAAATAGGAGGAGCTGCATCAAGGGCTGGAGTGAAGAAGTCATCCGGGTATGTGGGGAGCTACCTGCAGGGCCACCCCCTCATGAGGGTTGATACATCTCACACACACCCGAGTATCACCAATAACTACTGCTACATCACTGAACCATCAAGTGTATAAATCACGAGCATGCTGAAAAGAGCTGGAACCAAAGTACACTGCTCTCTAGACCTGACTTCTGGAGTAAATGAGCTGATGTCGACAGAAGTAGGTTTTCCATAGGTGAGGCAATAAGGGAACCCCAACTAAGGCATGAGAGAAAAAAGGAGTGCGACGAACAGATAGACAGTAATGATGATGAGGGAATGAGGGAAACCAAGTAGTGGATGGACGACTTTCCTTGTTAGAGCATAAAGGGCATGAATGGCTTGGCAGCGACTGACAGAATATCATGAGGGATAGGGGACAATGGGACTGAAGGCCATAATGTGCAACACGAGAGAGGGACCAAGAAATGAAGGATGGAGGACTATAGTGGGATACAAAGGGACGCGAGATAGACTCCATGACTGATGATGACTCAACTCGGATGCTCTAAACAAGGGAAAATCGATGGTGCTACCACACAGTAAGGGTCCAATGGGGAACCATAAAAACATGAGTACAATAGGGTATCTCATGACGAAAATCAACATGAACAAAGACAAGTAAGGAGACAAAGTGGGGCCCCAAGCACAGGTATTGTAAGTGAAGAAATTCAATTTGTAGGAGAGGTGAATAGACTCTTCATGGAAAAAATGTGTCCTGGTGAAGGATCAAGGTACTAAAAACTAAAAGGTACCCAGAGCTCATGAATAGGCCAGGTTTGCACTTTTTGGGGTCCGTTCCATGACCTGGGTAGCGGGTACTGGGCAAAAAACTACGACCTGTCCCAGGAATGACCTGAAAAGTACAACCTATCAGAGAAAGGAGGTTTCAGTGCTGTGTTTGGCTGAGATCTGGGATTTTGATGGTTGAGGGGCATAGGTGCCCCCAAGCATGTTGTGGTCATGCCACAATGCATGTAGAAAAAAAAGGGGGAATCTAAACACATTTTAAGGATATGGTGCGCCATTTGTTTTTGTTATGGTTATGTAGTATGAGAAAGGAAATGGGGGATTACCAATCTATTTTGGTACTGCATATATGAATCAAATGGACTTTAAGTTTTTGGGTTGGCATACTTGGGGCCACTATCCCAAACAGAGGATTTGGAGATAATGGACTGATGCTCTCTTAGAAAACCGATAGGTTGGTCAACAACAATGTCGAAAAGGTTGGGTTGTCGATGTAAGATGAAGGAATGATAAGGGGTATCATCCCTAGAGTGATTGGAAGTGATATGGGACTTTAGAGGTTCTTCTAAATGTGGAATAATAATGGTACTAAAGTCGGCACGACCAGGTACACGATGAGAGTTGTGGAGAATCGCTGCTCTTGGTTGCGCAAATATGGGTGCCCCCTTAGTCAAATGTTGGGTTTCAATCTAATGGCCACAAGGTGTATGTGGTGTGAACGCATGGGTTCGATGTAAAGGGGAATAGATAAAGTCAGGGGTGGTGATTTATTCCATAATGTCGTCATCATGATAGGAGATGGGGTGATTGGCGGAAAAAAGACCACCTGACACGGCAAAGCTACCTGACTCATGATCACGAAAAGAGAGGGCCGCATGCACATCGTTACAAGGGGTAAAAGTGGCCCAAGCTGGCGAGGCTAGATGCTAGGAATAGCGGCATGCCCCATTGGCATAGCCAATATAGTGCGTGGACGGAAGGTCTGGCACAATAGTGTCACAAGACAAGACATTGGAGGAGTAAGAACAAAGATGGCAACGTGAGTGAAGGGTGGACCACAAGTGACAACGATGGGAGGTTGTAGTCTGGATAGGGTGGTTATGACTCACAGACTGACTAGAGGGTGATGTATGAGGGCTGGAGCTCAGATGGCGAAGGATATCATAGATACGGATGGTATCATCATGGGTATGGGTGGGAGGGAAAAGGTCAGGGAAACCACACGAGGTGGCAAAGCTACCTAAATCATCACCATGGGGAGAAAGGCTCACATACGGACCATCGCAGGGGAGGACAGAAGAACAAGTGAAAAGATGATCGAAGTATGAAGAGCTCAAGAATGTTGCTGAAGGGGGATCAAGCAAAATAGTTGGAGTGGATTCAAAGGGAATGTACTCCAAGGGTTGGGTGGATGATGATAGATACAAGAGATGAACACTAGATTTAGACATTTCAACTTCAGGGGGAGTAATGTCAATGGGGGTAGACACGTGGTTTGGGGTTAAAAAAGGATGGCGGGCAAGCGCGGCTTCGAATTGGTGGTATGCGGCCAAAGAAGCATGGTACTCGTCAAGGCGGGGGAAAAGGTGGGTATAATGCCCATGGAAATCGCAAAAAGAACAAGGGTGATTAGTGCGCAAGTTTTTGAGTTTCGGAAGGGAAATAGGGGGGGTGACATGGACCGCGGGGATATCGGATTCTGGAAATGTTTCATTGACCATGGTTTTGAGGTGTGGTAATTCAGGACAGGTATGGGTGGCATTTTGTCCACAAAGAGTCTATTCACTCCTTCCACCTTGTCTTCGGTAAGGAGGCAGTCTTACCAATCGAGTGTGAAATCCCTTCCCTTCACCTGGCCGTCGAACTCCTCCCTAATACCCAACCTCTAGAACAATGAATTATCATGCTCGAGCGCACCTCTGAAAACTATCGTGTTGTATTGGAAACTCTTAAAGCGGCCAAAAAGTGCACCAAAGCTCCGTATGACAGAAAAGTACACCCTCGCCAATTTCATGAAGGTGACCTTGTTCTAGTCTATGACCAGGCCCATGATACCCTTGGTCATGGAAAGTTTGACTCATTATGGCTCAGTCCTTACATTATCAGTAAAGACCTTAGGAAGGGGGCATATATTTTAGAGGACTTTGAAGGCCACCCCCTTCCTAATCCTCGCAATGCACTCTATCTTAAGAAATATTACCCTTAGCATTTCCTGCTCGAAATGCATAGTTTATTTTCTTGTACATAGCTAGCATATGTTTGCTTTCACATTTCACTACTTCACCAAGACACCTGCTGTCCACGAAGCCTTCCTTTACCCCTCCTTAAAATCGGATTTTCTCACTTACACCACATTTCAGTGGGGGCACCACTTTGCCCACACACTCATTTCTGTTCATGATAATTTCCGTCATGAGATACCAGTTTGTACTCATGATTTTCATAGTCCCCATCGAAACTACCCCTCATTTCTTCATCATCCTTAGTCTACGTCTGTTCATCACTCCACTATTTTCTCTCGTGCCTTAGTTGGGATTCCCTTATTACCTCACCTATGGCAGACCTACTTCAGTCGACATCAGCTCATTTACTCTAGAAGTCAGGTCTAGGGGGGCAGTGTACCTTGGTTCGAGCTATTTTCAGCCTGATCGTGATCTATACACTTGATGGTTCAGTGATGCGGCAGCAGCTATTGGTGATACCTGGGTGTGTGTGAGATGTCTCAACCCTCATGAGGGGGTGGCCCTGCAGGTAGCCCCCCACATGCCCAGATGACTTCTTCAGCCCTTGATGCAGCTCCTCTTATTTGATGATATCAGCCTCAGCCGCTTGCAACGCCTCTTCGATATGCATGTATCAGTCCGATTTCACAAGCCCTTCCCCGCGTGTAGGGGGCATTTGGGTGTCTTTGTATCTCATGTACTAAAATATTATTCTATAAGTACTGACGGTTATTCCAGGCATGGCATGTATGTGGGATTCATAATTTTATTTCTCTGGCTCATGTTTAGGCCAGCACATGTTTCATTATTGCGTTCCGTGCTTTTCTGGGTGCCTTATTGTTTGTACTCTTGTCTCGGCGGGCATAGCTATGCCTCCCCCGCCACCTTCAGCACAGGTACCACTTCATAAACTTGAGACTTGTTGCACCTGTAAGTCTCATCTCCTCAGGGTATAGTCCTTTACCACTTTAGGCTACCTTAAATTCCTCTCTCTCACTTCCATTTTGTTGTCTAGTGATGGAGTTCTTACAATGTACTTCGGTCTCACGATTTGCTCCTAACACTGCACGCTGGGGGCAATCTGTTACACCATTTTTTGGTCATCTAACCTATTATCATTAGATGAACCCAAGTACACCATGTAAGACCAATTTTACCCTAAGTAAAATTGCTTTCACCACATTTGTCTATATTGCATGATCATATTTAACCCAAAACAAGGAAATAAATTAAATAAATCATTATTTATTTGATTATTTCATAAGAATAAGTTATTTAAATCATTATTTAAATAATATTCTTAGTTAAATTTGACTAAATCACATATAAATAATTAAATAAACCATTATTTATTTAATTATATTCCCATAATTTCCCTAAAATAATAAATAAATCATTTATTTATTTGTTATTTATAAATAAATGAATTGACCCAAGTCAAAAATCCTTTTCCCTCCAACAAATATAATAAAATATTCTTAAAGGATGATTCTAGAATTCGATTAATAATATTTTATTCATGCACTGAGTTCTAGAACACCCCAATATTTTGTTATAAATAGAAGGGTTTTCCCCATTCATTAGTCACCTTCATTGCATTAGATCACACTAGATCTACTCTTGGTCACCATTTTACATTTTTGCATTGTGAGCTCCCATTGAGTTCTATGTTTGTTTGGGTTTTCCACATTAGCAAGAGAGAGGAATCATAGATCTGAAACACTGAGGACTTTCAAGAACCCATCCCATTGAGGAGAACCGGAAAACACCTTTCTTGTTTTCCTCTCAGGTGCCCCATTCTTTAATATAATATAAAATTCTTTTAACACATTGTTCTTGCCTTGTCTTTTGAATGCGTGGAGTTATATTTCACTTTCTCTGCTTAATATATTTCATGTTAGATCTAGATTTGTGCAGCTTGTTACAGATTTAAAGATATTTTGCACACTCATGTATGTGGGATTTATTCTAGGCATGGCATATTAAAAGATCACTTTAGCTACACATACCAAGTAGCCCTAACATCAATTATGGCTGCAAAATATCTTTAAATCTGTAATAAGCTACACAAATCTAGATCTAACATGAAAGATATTAAGCAGAGAAAATGAAACATAACTCCATGCATTCAATGGACAAGGCAAGAACAATGTATTAAAAGAATTTTATATTATATTAAAGAATGGGGCACCTGAGAGGAAAACAAGAAAGGTGTTTTCCAGTTCTCCTCAATGGGATGGGTTCTTGAAAGTCCTCAGTGTTTCAGATCTATGATTCCTCTCTCTTGCTAATGTGGAAAACCCAAACAAACATGGAACTCAATGGGAGCTCACAATGCAAAAATGTAAAATGGTGACCAAGAGTAGATCTAGTGTGATCTAATGAAATGAAGGTGACTAATGAATGGGGAAAACCCTTCTATTTATAACAAAATATTGGGGTGTTCTAGAACTCAGTGCATGAATAAAATATTATTAATCGAATTCTAGAATCACCCTTTAGGAATATTTTATTATATTTGTTGGAGGGAAAAGGATTTTTGACTTGGGTCAATTCCTTTATTTATAAATAACAAATAAATAAATGATTTATTTATTATTTTAGGGAAATGATGGGAATATAATTAAATAAATAATGGTTTATTTAATTATTTATCTGTGATTGTCCCCTATTACCACAGATGCGACAGATGTGGGAGTCGCAGGCCACCATCCGGGGACAACACTCCTCCCCACCTGTCCCCCCCCAATACCCCTACCTCTCAGCCCGCTGTGTTTACCGATCCTTTCCCCCAACAAGGATTTGTGGCTACTCAATCCCCTCATGCCTCGGTAACCACTCAACCTTCTCCTTCTGGTTCCTCTGATTACCATATTCTTATGATGGCATCTTACCAACCTCTCACAGTCGACCTTAACCTTCAAACTCGGTCTCGACAGTACTCCCCACCTCCCGTTCCGTCTATCTCCGAGTCCCCATCATCAAGTTCTACAGAGCCTCTATCGACATCCAATGGTCCCTTAGAAATCCCTCCACCCAGAGTTGAGGTTCATACCAAAATTCCTAAGGGCCCATTACGCCGAAATGCTACCTCTGGTCGGGCTGCCCATTCATACAACATAGTAGATGATTTGGAACAATCTCCAGCTGCCATTTCAACACTCGAACTCCTCCAGTTGTGTCCTTCTCAAAAGAAGGCTCTACTATCTGCCATGGGTGCTGTAGATCCTGTTGATGACCAATTAATTATTTTCGATGCCCGTCACTCAGACTATCCCCCCCTTCCTGCTTTAGTTGCTTTCCAAATCCCAGTCAAAATCCGAAATGCCAATGTCGCTCGATGTATTATTGATGAGGGGGCATCTACCTGTGTAATGTCCGCCTCGGTTTGGAAACAACTCGGATCTCCTGAGCTGGCCCCTTCCACAATCACCATCTGTGCGTGGGATGGCCATGCCTCCCAGCCCATTGGTATTTTTCGTAACTGTCCTTTCACCCTTGCCGACAAGACTGTCTATGTTGACGTTGAAGTTATCGACGCCCCTCTCGACTACAACATTCTTTTGGGGCGTAGTTACACCTATGCCATGTCTTCCATCCCATCCGCAGTCCACCGCAAGATTTTTTTCCCTCATAATGGCAAAATAGTCACCATTGACCAGTTGTCGTATCATGAACCTAAATCTCAGACCTCACCTGAGTCCACCATATCTACTATCACTAATAAGCACACTGTTGATTCTTTGACCAGTGTTTCCCTTGGCGTCTACAAAGACTCATCTTTGCTTGGCACCTTCCCCGGTCCCCCCCCCTCCTATCTCTGATCCTAGCTCGGCGAATGTTTGCATGATGCAATCGTCTCAGGCTGCCCTCTCGCAACCTGCTTCGGCTAGTTAGCAACCTCCACCTCATCCGACGCAACCTGCTCCTAGCCCTTCGCCTCAGCTACTTCAAACTCTCCCACCGAGTCCTTCCCCTCCCCCTCACACTCCGGAACCTCCTTACCCTCCCGAATCGGTTCCCTCAGGCCTCCACCATTTAGGAGCTGTCCCTCCTGGCCATTACTCTGCCGGTCAAATCCCTTTCCTTGGTCCTCCCCCTGGAGTCTATTCGGTTCCTGTCATGGCCACCCTTTCCCTACCTAATTTAACATTGGGAATACCAGTATGGTATCTTACTCCTCCAACCGAGACCCCTCCCGGCCACCCTAAACCATACATTGCTATGACACCAGTTCAACCGATTCTCGTTGTTCCTCCCACTGCTACAGTACCTCTCGCCCCTTCGCATGATCCTCCTCATGCTGAGACTGCTACGGGCAAGAAAAGAAAAACTCGCAGGGGGGCATCCAAAGATAAGGCCACCGCACCCGATCCTACTCCCCCTCCACCCGCCAAGCCTTGCGCCTTGTGTGATGCTATCGGTCACGCCACCCATACTTGTCCTGAGTTTCCCTGTATCCAACCCATGGTTAAAGTCGCGTTCCCTGAATCGACGGCCCCTAAAACCTCTGTTTCCTCCTCACCGGTAATCAAGAACCCAAAGGCTCTTCGTACTAACAAAAACTGTGCTTTATGTGGTGTCCATAGCCATTATTCTCACCATTTTCCTCACCTCACGCATTACCGAGCCTCTTTAGAGGTCATTCGCGAGTATGAAGTTGAACAGAATCAATCCGCCTCGCCCATCCTTGCTCCGTATGCGTCAAGTTTACTTGAGGATCCCCCCGCTACCATTAACATCCCTCCCCCTGATGTTGAGATGTTCGAGTCTGCTGCTCCTCTCCTATACCTATCATCATCCGCCCAACCCTTAGAGTACATTCCCCCCGAATCCAATCCATCTATTTTGCTTGATCCCCCTTCCACAACGTTCTTGGGCTCTTCATGTTTCAACCATCTTTTTACTTGCTCCTCTGTCATTTGCCCTGATGACCCGTATATGCACCTTTCTTCCCAGACTGATGATCTAGGTAGCTTTGCAGCCTCCTGTGGTTTCCACCAGCTTTCCCTATCTTCACCTAATCCCAATACTCCCATCGGTATCTATGATGTACGTCGCAACATGAGTCCCCGATCTTCCTCACTTTTCTTATCTTGTGATGCTATTCCCTCGACCCTCTCATCCGCTCCTTTCATTGGTTATGCTGATGGCGCAAGTCGCTATTCCAGAAACCTCGCCTTAGCTGCCTGGGCCATATTCACCCCTATGCATACCCTTGTTATTGCAAATGGGGTCTGCATTGGTACCGCCACCAATAACCAGGCCGAATATGATGCAGTTCATGGTCTCTTAGCTGACGCTCTCTCCCATCACATCCTCCATCTACACGTTTATTTATATTCCCTGCTTATTGTCTTACAACTTAATGGCGTCTACCGTGTGCATAATCCTATCCTGTTTAGACAATATTTATGAGTGAAACTTTTGATACGTGAATTTAGATTTATTTCATTCAACCATATCCCTAGAAGTCACAATCACTACGTAGATCAGATCACAAATCATATTCTAGACTGGCATTTATCACAAACAAGACATAACATTTAAAATAGACATAAATCATATATATATCATTTAACATGTGTTTTCAGAGTCCACTACTTTGAAACATATGACATGCCCATAGCATGTTACAAAAACTAAACCACAAAACTGGGGGGCACCACTTGCCCCTACATAGATACTGGGGGGCACCACCTACCCCACACCTAATCACTCTCTGGAGGATCCTGAGCCAACGGATCTGCTCTTACAGCTCGTAGATCACGCACCGTCTGACTGGCCATCGCCATGCATCGCATGATCCCTCGCCATTCTGAGGGTAGCCCAATACACAGCTCTATGTATCAGTCGTCTAAATCCTGCCAACCATGCTTCGACACACTGGTCAGCAGTCCCTCACATCTATGATGGTTTTCCTACACCAGTGTGGCCATCTCTTCATTCTGTCCTGTCCTCGATCCACTTGCCCCTGTAGCTCCTGCTGCTGCAGGTCATCCCATATATCCGGTCGGTTTTACTGGAGCTATATCTGCATCCCAAACAGTATAAGGATTAGCACCATGAATACTAGTCACAAATTATAAAAGACACATAACAGATTAGTTGCTTGTCACTTACCATCAGGTCCCCATACTCGACCAGGTGGAAGCGGCAAGTTCGGATCTCCCCAATAACTCATCCCACTATAGGGATAGTCGTCTATGTATAACGACATCTGATCCCAATGGGCAAAGAAATCTGGTCGAAACACCCATCCGACCACCCCTCCCCCTCCTCTACTCAATAGTCGTCCCCACCGATGCATCCGAGGCTCTCTCGGGCCCCCATCAGGCAACTGTATATGAGGTCATAAGGTCGGGATCTTCTCAAAGAAGAAAGAACACAATACTGTCCCATACGCACAATCACGATTCACTTGTCACTTACATAGCGACAGCTGTCGTTTCAACGACACCAACATCATCTGGGCCCACCCATAGTAGGTCCTGCCCAACACACTCTCTACAAACATCATCTGCCCTCCAGTGATGTGATGGAATGCCTGGCTGCCCAAAATCCGCAATACTGCTACTGCCACTGCCCGGGTCTCCAACCTCTCCAAACCCCCAATCGTTATCCGAGTCCCTTTGACTCGGACGCTCGGTCGACAATGTCGCTCAACGAACTCCATAATGTTGCGCCCCCGTGGTAACACGAGCTGCGTATTCCCCACCATCCCCAATGGAACTCAATGGGAGCTCTGATACCAAGTATCCCTCACATCAAATATGGCTGCAAAATATCTTTAAATCTATAATAAGCTGCAAAAATCTAGATCTAACATGAAATATATTAAGCAGAGAAAGTGAAATATAACTCCATGCATTCAATAGACAAGGCAAGAACAATGTATTAAAAGAATTTTATATTATATTAAAGAATGGGGCACCTGAGAGGAAAACAAGAAAGGTGTTTTCCGGTTCTCCTCAATGGGATGGGTTCTTGAAAGTCCTCAATGTTTCAGATCAATGATTCCTCTCTCTTGCTAATGTGGAAAACCCAAACAAACATAGAACTCAATGGGAGCTCATAATGCAAAAATGTAAAATGGTGACCAAGAGTAGATCTAGTGTGATCTAATGCAATGAAGGTCACTAATGAATGGGGAAAACCCTTCTATTTATAACAAAATATTGGGGTGTTCTAGAACTCGGTGCATGAATAAAATATTATTAATCAAATTCTAGAATCACCCTTTAGGAATATTTTATTATATTTGTTGGAGGGAAAAGGGTTTTTGACTTGGGTCAATTCCTTTATTTGTAAATAACGAATAAATAAATGATTTATTTATTATTTAAGGGAAATGAGGGGAATATAATTAAATAAATAATGGTTTATTTAATTATTTATATGTGATTTAGTCAAATTTAACTAAGAATATTATTTAAATAATTATTTAAATAACTTATTCTTAGGAAATAATCAAATAAATAATGATTTATTTAATTGATTTCCTTGTTTTGGGTTAAATAAGACCATGCAATATAGACAAATGTGGTGAAAGCAATTTTACTTAGGGTAAAATTAGTCTTACATGGTGTACTTGGGTTCATCTAATGATAATAGGTTAGATGACCAAAAAATGGTGTAACAGATTGCCCCCCAACGTATGAGTGTTAGGAGCAAATCGTATGAGCGAAGTACGTTGTAAGAACTCAATCACTAGATGACGAAAGGAAAGTGAGAGAGAGGAATGTAATGTAGTCAAAAGTGTTAAAGGACTAGACCCGGAGGAGATTAGACTTACAGGTGCAACAAGTCTCTAGTGTATGAAGTGGTACCTGTGCGAAAGGCGGCAGGGGAGGCATACCTATGCCCGCCGAGACAATAGTACACACAATAAAGCACCCGAAAAACCACGAAACGCAATAATGAAACATGTGCTGGCCTAAACATGAGACAGAGAAATAAAATGATGAATCCCACATACATGCCATGCCTGGAATAACCGTCAGGACTTATAGAATAATATTTTAGTACATGAGATACAAATACACCCAGATGCCCCCTACACGCGGGGAAGGGCTCGTGAAATCAAACTGATACATGGATATTGAAGAGGCGCTGCAAGCGACTGAGGCCAATACCATCAAATAAGAGGAGCTGCATCAAGGGCTGAAGAAGTCATCTGGGCATGTGGGGGGCTACCTGTAGGGCCACCCCCTCATGAGGGTTGAGACATCTCACACACACCTGGGTATCACCAATAGTTGTTGCTGCATCACTGAACCATCAAGTGTATAGATCACGATCAGGCTGAAAAGAGCTCGAACCAAGGTACACTGCCCCCCTAGACCTGACTTCTGGAGTAAATGAGCTGATGTCTACAGAAGTAGATCTTCCATAGGTGAGGTAATAAGGGAATCCCACCTAAGGCACGAGAGAAAATAGTGGAGCGACGAACAGACGTACACTAAGGATGATGAGGAAATGAGGAATAGTTCCGATGGGGACCATGAAAATCATGAGTACAAACTGGTATCTCATGACGGAAATTATCATGAATTGAAATGAGTGTGTGGGCAAAGTGGTGCCCCCACTGAAATGTGGTGTAAGTGATAAAATCCGATTTTAAGGAGAGGTGAAGGAAGACTTCGTGGATAGAAGGTGTCCTGGTGAAGTAGTGAAATGTGAAAACAAACATATGCTGGCTATCTATAAGAAAAAAAATGATGCATTTCAAGTGGGAAATGCTAAGGGTAATATTTCTTAAGATAGAGTGCATTGCGAGGATTAGGAAGGGGGTGGCCTTCGAAGTCCTCTAAAAGATATGCCCCCTTCCCATGGTCTTTACTGATGATGTAAGGACCGAGCCATAATGAGTCGAACTTCCCATGACCAAGGGTGTCATGGGCTTGGTCATAGACTAGAACAAGGTCACCTTGATGAAATTGGTGAGGGTGTACTTTTCTGTCATACTGAGATTTGGTGTGCTTTTTGGCTGCTTCAAGAGTTTGCAATGCAACACGACGGTCTTTAGAGGTGCGCTCGAGCATGATAAGTCATTGTTCTAGAGGTTGGGTATCAGGGAGGAGTTCGACGACTAGGTGAAGGGAAGGGATTTCACATTCGATTGGTAAGACTGCCTCTTCACCGAAGACAAGGTGGAAAGGAGTGAAACCAGTGGCGGTTTTAACTGAAGTCCGATAAGCCCACAAAGCAGGAAAGAGCATAAGGTGCCAATTGTTTTTGTGCTTATTCACCGTTCTTTGAAGCATGGTCTTAAGGATTTTGTTGACCGCTTCAACTTGGCCATTACCTTGGGGGTAATAGGAAGATGAATATTGGTGCTCAAAACCGAAGAGTGAGGATAGCTCATGCCAGGTCTCATCTTCGAAATGTCAGCCATGGTCAGAGAATAATTGTTTTGGAACTCCGAATCGAGTGATGACATGGTTAAAGAAAAAGAGGGTTGCGGTGGCTGCCGTATTGTTGAATGTTGGCATAGCTTCGGCCCATTTAGTGAAATAGTCAACCACCACGATGATATATTTGTGGTTACCGGCGGAGGGAGGTCGACATTCCATAAAGTGAATGGCCCATTTGCAAAAAGGGCCAGCTGTGATGACAGGATGGAGGGGAGCGGGAGGAGCTCGCGCCTTGGGGGTGAAATGTTGGCAATTGGAATAGTGTTTGACTACTTAAATGCAATCACTGAAGAGAGAAGGCCAAAAATACCCGGCGCACATGATTTTTTGGGCTGTGGCGAGGCAGGAGAGGTGGCCACCACAAGCACCACTATGGCAGGCATTGAGGACTTGTTCGGCTTCAGCGTGTGTGAGGCAACAATGAAGGATAGTATCTACTCCACGACGATAAAGGTTGTCACCGATTAGAATGTACTGAGAGGCTTGGTGTCGGATGCATCACCGAGCAGCATGATCAAGATGAAGGGCGAACTTTTGGGTTCGCAGGTAAGTAAGGATATCACCGTACCAAGGGTCATCAGTGGTGATGGAAAATAAATGTTCGTCGGGAAGAGCATCATTAATGGGAGTGTCTTGTGTCCCAGTAGGCAAATTGGAAATGAGTTCAGCGAGGGCTAAACCTTTCTTACTTTTTGGGGTGACAAATTCAAGGTCGAATTCTTGGAGGATAATGACCCAACGAGCGTACTTCCCACTGAGGATGCGTCGACTCAATAGGAAAGCTATGGGGTTGGAATCAGTCACGACCTTCGTGGAACGTAGGAGGATATAATGACACAGTTTTTGGACCGAGAACACAACAGCTAGTGCTAAATTTTCTTCATGTGAGTAGGACACAGGTGGGCAGAACACACGGGTTTTCTTTTGCGACCACTGTAGTTTTCTATCTTCCTGCATATCCAGTTGTTTCAGACCCTAGGGTTTCTCTTCAATTCTCTGTTTTTCCTATTTTTATGCTATTTTTTACCTCTAAAACCCTCAAACATTCAAATTTCTAACTTTCGTGTGTTTCTGGCCCTATTACGCAGGTGACCGACATCAGCCGCAGCTGCGACGACAAAATTTTCTGAAATCTGCCACCGCCAGACCTGGATCGACAGGTCGCACTTATCAGCCCAAAAAGTGCGACCTAGCCTTGAGGTTGCACTTTTCTGCCCCAAACCTGTGACTTGGCCTGAAAACAGGCCAAAACCTGCGACCTGCACTTTTCTCTGCAATTTTCCAGCGCTTTTTCTGGGTTTGACTGAAGCTTCTGTCAGGGTTTTCCAGCCTCTGTCTCCACCCGTTCAGACCTGTTGCTGATATGTTTCACTCACCTAAGTGGGAATCTTGCCCCTTAGGGCTCCAGTTCCCTCCACTTTTTGTGGGAGAATTTTTTGCTATTTTAGACGTCTAAATTTCCAGAGTTTCAGCCTTATTTATTTTAGATCTGCTACCTCCTTTTCAGATCCCCACAGGTCAGCTCTTCTTCCTTTTCCCAACACCTTCTTTCATTTTTTTTGGGTCCATATCTAGGGTCACCTCTTTGACCCCCCCTATTTTTAGCTGATCTCCTCTTTTCTAGCAGCAACCTTGCCCCTGCCTCTTTGCTGCTTTTTGCACCACTTTTTAGCAGATTTCTCCATTAGATCCCCGTCCCTTCGGACTTTAGATCTATTGGCCTCTTTTTGCGTGCTTTTTCCCTCTTATCGACTAGTTTTGAGAGACCAACCTCCTTGGGTTAGACTGATGCATTGGTAGTTGTTACTTTTCTATTCTTTCAGTCTTATTTACTGCAGATTTATTTTTAGTTACACAGCACACTTTTTCTTTTACTCTCAAAACGTCTGGGTTTAATCAATTAAAATTAACGCATGCCACACATTGACCCTAAGTGAAGAAGAGCCTGGTTAACACCACCTGGAAAAGACTCTAAAATTAATTGACACTGCACCTCCTTGCCCTTGTCGCGTCTTGCTTTTGCACCTTGCTGCCCTTGTCAGTCTTTCTTCTTCCTGTCATCATTGCGCCTCCAAGGTGTTTATCCCGGAGACTTCTTGGCCTTCACCCTCAGTTTTTGGTTGGTTGACTTCCTCCTTCCCATCGTCATCGAGTAAGTCCTCCCCCTAGTCCGCACTCTGACTCATCTTCTGATTTTTCGGGTTCTCCCCCTACCCCTGGTTCTCCCCCTATTACTTTCATCATGTCCAGTTCCGGACCTACTACCAGTAGCAATCCCAGTTCTACTGCTGGGTCCATTTCTAGTGGAACCACTACGGGACCTACCTCGACTGCCCCATTGCTCCCTTACATGGCCGGCCTCAGTCTCCCCGACCTCAATCAGCTTATCAATGATCCTATCCGCCACGATTTCAGTTGGCATACTATGCCAACCAAGCTCCCCTCCGACATTCCCAAGTTCGAAGGCCTTGCTAATGAAGATCCCTCCAATCATATTCTATCTTTCCACATGTGGTGTTCTTCCAATTCATTACCGATGACTCGATTCGTCTTCGTTTGTTCCAACACACCCTTACCGGCGAAGCTTCCAAATGGTATGTTGATCAAGCCACCTCTTCCCATACCACCTTTGCGACCATTGCCCAAGATTTCTTATCTTATTTCCAGCTCCCTCTCCTATAGGACACTGGTACTGAACTCCTAACCTCTTTTCATCAATCCTCTTCGACCCGCCTTTCCGCTCATGTCCAGGAATGGCGCAGAAGATGGAGCTTGTGTCGCACTCCCCCCTTTGAAGATCGGGTTTATATGGACTGGTTCCTTCGCTCTCTCCTACCTCCCATTGGCAAAGATGTCGCATCCCACTTTCCCCAAACTGAAGAAGCTACCCTTCAAATAGCTTTGAAGTATGATCTTATTTATGCTCAATCCGGTTATGTTTATACCGTCCTTCCTGACCTCCCGAAGCCTGGTGGCCCTAACGCCTCGGGAGCCTCTCATTCTGCCGATGGTATTGTCGGCGCTCTGTCCCATACCACTGCTCAACCTCTTATAACCTATGGTTTTCCTCCCGGAGGGGCCAGCACCTCCAGCACCTTTCCCCCTCCCGGTAACATGTATCCTAGATATGGCATGCCTTCCCCTTTTTCCCACACTCCTGCTTACCTCAATGTTGCCCATTCTCACCCTTATCCCTATCCGCAACCTGGTGTCCCAACTCCTCCAGCATTCAGACCTCCCACTCCCTTACCCCCTCCACCCCCGCAGCCACATTTACTACTCCCCCCCCCAGGGCACGTATTTGCGCAACAAGGGGTGACTACTCCTCGGTGGAGGAGAGGCAATCCCTCCACCCCTGGTAATCGTGGACCCAATCCTCCCAGTATTGACCCTAACACTGCTAACTAGCCACAGGGCTCTCAACCCAAGCCGGACAGACCGCTTCGCACCAATAAGCCCTGTTCATGTTGTGGTATTTATGGGCATTACACTCACGATTATCCCCTTATTACCACAGATGCGACAAATGTGGGAGTCCCAGGCCACTGTGCGGGGACAACACTCCTCTCCTACTACCTCTCCGCATCCAACTACTTTCCAACCTGCTCTGTTTACTGATCCTTTCCCTCAACAAGGATTCGTCACTACTCAATCACTTCATGCCTCGGACACCACTCAACCTTCCCCTTCTAGTTCCTCTGATTGCCAAATTCTCATGATGGCCTCTGACCCACCTCTCACCGTTGATCTTAACCTTCAAACTCGGTCCCGACAGTACTCCACTCCTCCCGAGTCCCCATCTTCAGGTCCTACTGAGCCTCTATTGACACCCAATGGTCCCTTGCAAATCCCTTCGCCCAAAGCTGAGGTTCATACCAAAATTCCTAAGGGCCCATTATGTCGAAATGATGCCTCTGGTCGAGCTGCCATTCGTACAGTATAGTAGATGATCTCGCACAATCTCCTGCTACCATTTCAACACTGGAACTCCTCCAGTTGTATCCTTCTCAAAAGAAGGCTCTACAATCTGCCGTGGGTGCTGTAGATCCTGCTGATGACCAATTGATTGTTTTCGACGCTCGTCAGTCCGATCATCCCCCTCTTCCTCCTTCTGTTGCTTTCCAAATCCCAGTCAAAATCCGAAATGCCTATGTCACTCGGTGTATTATTGATGAGGGGCATCTATCTGTGTAATGTCCGCTTCAGATTGGAAACAACTTGGATCTCCTGAGTTGGCCCCTTCCACAATCACCCTTCGTGCGTGGGACAGCCATGCCTCCCAGCCCATCAGCCTTTTCTGTAACTGTCCTATCACCCTTGCCGATAAAACTGTGTGTGTCGATGTTGAAGTTATCGATGCCCCTCTCAATTATAACATTCTTTTGGGGCGTAGTTACACCTATGCAATGTCTTTCATCCCCTCCGCAGTCCACCATAAGATGTTTTTCCCTCATAATGGAAAAATTGTCACCATTGATGAGTTGTTGTATCATGAACCTAAATCTCATACCTCACCTGAGTCCACCATCTCTACTGTCACCAATAAGAAAATTGTTGATTCTTTGACCAGTGTTTCTCTTGGCGTCTACAAAGACTCCTCCTTGCTTGGAACCTTCCCCGGTCCTCCCCCTCCTCCTGTCTAAGATCCTAGCCTGGCGAACGTTTGCATGATGCAATCATCTTGGGCTGACCTTACACAGCCCACTTTGGCTAGTCAGCAGCCTCAACCTCCTCCACCCTCACCAGCTACTAGCCCTTCGCCCCCACTAGCCAGCCTTCTCCCTTCGTAATCTCCTTCAGAAAATAATCCTCACAGAACCCTCTACCCTACTGAGTCAATTCCGCCCGATTTCAACTCCCTCAGCCCCATTCCTCCTGGCCATTTTCCTGCTGCTCAGATTCCTTTCCTTGCTCCCCCTCCCGGCGCTTCTTCTGTCCCTATCTTAGCTACCCTCTCCCTACCCAACTTGACCTTGGGTATACACGTCTAGTACATTAGCCCCCCTCCCCCTACCCTGCCTGGCCAACTCAAACTGTATCTTACTTTGACCCCAGTTCAACCAATACCCATGACCTCTACCATTGCTCCAGCACCTTAGTCACCTCATCCAACACCTCCTCCCATTACGATAGCGTCAGGTAATGATATCAAAACTCGCAGGGGGGCACCGAAGGACAAGGTTATCCCAACCAAATCTACGCCTCCTTTCCTTTCAAAGCATCCTATCCAATGTGCCGTGTGCGATGTTGTCGGCCATGCCACCCATACGTGTCCCAAATTACCACACCTCAAAACTATGGTCAATGAAACATTTCCAGAATCCAATATCCCCGCGGTCCATGTCACCCCCCATAGTTCCCTTCCGAAACTCAAAAACTTGCGCACCAATCACCCTTGTTCTTTATGTGATTTCCATGGGTATTATACCCACCTTTGCCCCCGCCTTGATGAGTACCATGCTTCTTTGGCTGCATACCGCCAATTCGAAGCCGCGCTTGCCCGCCAGCCTTTTTTAACCCCAGACCACGTGTCTACCCCCATCGAAATTCCTCCCCCTGATGTTGACATGTCCGAATCTACTGTCCATCTCTTGTATCTATCATCATCCGCCCAACCCTTGGAGTGCATTCCCTCTGAATCCACTCCATCTGTTTTTCTTGATTCCCCTTCAGCAACATTCTTGGGCTCTTCATGCTTCGATCATCTTTTCACTTGTTCTTCTGTCCTCCCCCACGACGATCCATATGTGAGCCTTTCTTCCCATGTTGATGATTTAGGTCACTTTGCGGCCTCATGTGGTTTCCCTGACCTTTTCCCTCCCACCCATAACCATGATGATACCATCCGTATCTATGATATTCTTCGCCATCTGAGCTCCAGCCCTCATACATCATCCTCTAGTCGGTCTATGAGTGTTACACAGTAATTTTTTACCATCCCTACCATTTCTCGTCCTGCACATTGGAGGGCCCATTCTGTGACCTGTGAGAAATGTCATGCCTTGAAACCATTATCATTGCATTCCTCTAAACATGAGCTTCAGTTGCCCTGAAGACATCTCCTTGCAAAAAACCATAAAAACATCCCTTTTTTCACTGGCGCGGGTAGTCAGTTCATCATTCGTGCCAATGAGGAAAATCTTACAAAGAGGTCGCGCCAACTGGCGCTCTGTCCCAGAGTCGCAGTCGCGCCATCCAATTTAAGGAGTGTTTTTTAAATAAGAATGGAAGAAGTTTCGTTTCAACAGACTCAGAAAATGTTACCTATCTTGAGTTGGGAGGTTTGGCTCCGGGAGTTCCATGAAAGGGAAGTGGTTTGCCACCTCTCATGGAAGCTTCCTTGAAGATAGGGCCAATCCCACAATTATAGGGATCCCAACTCCCCTTCCTCCATCTATAAAAGCTAGCTCATTGCCATTGCAAGCTAGTCTTGAAGTGCCCAAGTCTTGAATCTCCAAGTTCTCAAATTCCCAAGAGCCTTAATGCTGCAAGAGCCCTCATTCTTCCCTTAAGGCCAAACCCAAGCAAGGAGACTATCGTCGAGAGACTCTAAGAGAGGCTTGTCCTATCCCTGGCAGGCTCTGCGAGACGTGTACGACTGGAGACCCCTCCGAAGGAGACCTCAGCGTTAGAACATTGGTTGTACTCTCTTTCGATTGTTTATTAATGAATGACTACTGGTTATGGTTCCACTCTATTTTTCTTTTATGATAATGATGAGTTATATCCTTTCTGACTGATATATAGTTGCATATTCTAGATTTTATGCTTGTATTCATGTTGTTTCTTGCATGTGCAGGTGTCCATTCATGGAGATCATGGGGATCGTGATCTGCCGAGGCTGAGGAATGGGAACGCTGTCTCTTCTACGAATCATAGCATTGGACTCCAAGTAGGCCTCCATCGTTGGTCTGTTTATTCACAATTAGGAACTTGTGCTGTAGCATTTGATGATTGTTGCTAGACCCGTGCTAGGCTAGTAGGGATCACCTCTGTCCGCAGAGGGGATTTACCTCTTCAACAATTTGGCGACTCCACTGGGGATCGTCTAGTTTTGATTGTCTTATTTTGATTTGTTTCATGGTTTTCCTTGCTTGGTTGGCTTTCTGGGCTAGGTTCTTTTGCTGTTTTTTCTTCTTGGTTTGCTTGGATATCATTGATCTGCTTCTAGAGTAGTTCTTTTTTATTTTTGGGTGAGGAACTCTACTGGTGCACTTTTTAGCTCGACAGTCACGCCAATTGGCACATGTTGCTTTTGTATTGCCCGTGCCAATTGCTTTCTGGCGCCAGTTACAACCTCACAGTCGCGCCACTCTTGTGAGGCATTAGGGTTTGCTCAGTTCTGAGTTCTCTGGGTCTGGTCAGTGTGTTTTTTTTGGTTTTTCGGCTACCTGAGTGTGTTGGAGTCCTGTTTGACTAGGAGTTTGCCTTCGTCCTTTGGTTGTTTGCTTTTCTCGATCGATTTCACATTTTAAGCCCTAGGGCATCTAGTGGCTTTGTGTGTCGAGCCCTCCTTAGGAGTTTTGGTGTTTTGTTAGTCCAGTCAATTCTATGATTGCTCCTCCGCATTCTCTTAGTGGTTGTTCACCGTTTCGTTGCGATTTTTGGGTGATTGTTCTTCTCTTCATTCAAACTTCGTTTGGTCTTGCTTTGGACCTAGATCACACGGTCCATTGGAGCCTTTGAGACTTTTTCTTGGTTTTGAGAGACTTTGGTCGGTTTGAGATCTGATTATTTGTGCCATTGAGTGGAATTTGTTTGTTCTTTCTCTCTTAATATCGTTTCTCAAATTGCTTCTCTTTTGTTTTCAGTTTGTTTAGTGCATCTAGCTATCAAACATTGAAAATACAAAAAATCTCTTTTGCTTTTGTTGATTAGTGAAAATTGAAATCTTTTCGATTTTACTAGTATTTAGTGATTTGAATGAAAAGTTTTGATTTCATTAGTTGCATTAGAGATATCATTGATTGTCTTCCGATCATTTTTTCTGTGTAAAAACTCTCAACTCTTCTGTAGCTAGTTTTCATCGAACAAAATGATGTACTATGGCATGTAATTTTGCATTTAGGAGATTTTTGAGACCACACATTCGTTAGGGCCTGAAAATTGAAACGTAATTGAAGATCAACTTTAAAATATACTCAATTTACACTAAGGCAGCATTGAAATCTAACTAAACACATTTAGAGGTCTAGGCTAGAGACGTGTTCCGGCGTCTTTAAACCTAGCAGCTGTCGTTCGCCTTTTGGCTTTAGACAGCGCTAGTACGGACTTGTGTTCCCCGTACCGTCGCGTATATAAAGGGAGACCCCTTTAGGTTTCAATCCTTTATCCATAGGAAGCCGAGTCTGCCACCCTATACCCGTGATACACCGGACACAACATTCGGGGAGATTGCCTGCACGTACGGAAAGTCTTTGGTTGATTTCTCTCTCATTTTTAAAACCAAGGTGTATATTGCAGTTCACGGTTATTTGGTACACCCTTTTGCCTAGTATTCCTGAGCAGTCATTTTGATCCTATCTGACTCCCTAAATTTGAAAGGATCACCAAGCGCTTATCCTTTCACGCTTGTGTCAAATCTGAAAGAGATAGAGTCATCTTTTCAACCGTTTCTTGACTCTTGAAACATGAAACGGTGAAGTTTCTTATTTTTCAATGTGGTAAAAAATTAATCACCCACGATTACATGCCCTGTTAGATTTTGTTTGTTGACTGTTTGATCGTGTGTCTTGACTCTTTTTCAGCCCGTGTGTGGTTTTGAGTCTTGATGGCAACTTTTTCAGAGTTTACCAACCAAGGAATCCCCTCAGAAGGGAATCCTGGTCATTTTCCTCCTTTTGGGAATGTTGGTGCTCCTTACATGGCAACGTTGTCCCTTCTTGGGTTAACTGTTGGGTTGCCCGTTTGGTTGTTTTCAACCTCTGTGGTCCCGAATGTATCGGCTACTATTCAATCAGTTCCTCGACCTGAACAACATCATGTTGATTCCAAGGTGGACCTCTCCCCTTCTTCGCCTGTTTCTACGTCCTCCTTTTCTACTTCGCCTGGTGAAAGCCTGGATTCGAGTAACCAGGTGGTTAAGAAGAAGAAGACAAAGAAGAAGAAGTCTGATAAGCGAGAGGCTAAAAGTGCAGCCACTGTTTCTGAAATATCTCCTCTTGATAAACCTTCCAACCCTCCACGGAAAGTCAAGTTCCCTTGCATGTTGTGCACGGGAGACCATCTTCTTTGAGACTGCCCTGGCATCCCCAAGGTGCTCGAAGCATGGTCTGACGGCCGTCCACCGTTGCCTTTGACTTCCGGGAGCCAGGTTGGGGGCACGTCTTCAACTCGTGCTGATAAGGCTCCTAAAGAGCAGGGTAAGATCACCAATCCCTGTAAGTTGTGCGAAGGGCACCATGCCATTCACCTTTGTCCTTATATGGATGAAGCCAAGCGAGTTTTGGACAACCCCACCGGTTCTACACCACACCTTCCACCTGGTTATAATCGGATTTCTTTGAGTCCTCCGCCAGCTGATCCTACGATTGGTCAAGAGTCATCTTTGGTCCTTCCCACTCCCTCAGAAATTCGAATTCACGAATCCGTCCCTGACCAACCATTGGTCGTAGGATCGGTTGAACTGGCCCCGTCCGCGGTGCACCAGGTCTTTTCTGTCGAGAGTGGATCTCACACCCCCCATATCCTTCTGATTTCTTCAGATTCTTCAGACTTGGAGAAAGATTCTCCTGTCCCTGTACTTCAAGAAGTTGCTCCTCTGCCTCCCATGATGGAGGCTCTGGAGGATATCCCTCCCGCCTTTGAGATGGAGGTTATGGAGGATGCTCCTTCTTCTGTAACACCAAGGGAAGACCTTCTCGGTTCGATGGTATCCCCTCCGAGTAGTCTGGTCGCCTCCTTTGATTGGAGTCGATTTGTAGGATTCTGCCTTCCGTCTTACGTGCCTTTCGAGATCACAGTACAGGCTCTTGGTCTGGTCATACCCAGCACCATTATAGATGAAGGTGTCTCTGTTAGTATTCTATCCTCAACTACCTGGCAAGCTTTCGGTTCGCCGCCGCTTGCGCCTGTTATGCAGAATCGGTTGACTTTTAACAGAATGACGAGTCAACCGTTGGGGATCCTTCCAAGGTTACCGATTACTTTGGGAGGTAAAACCATCCATATGGATGTGATGGTCATTCCAGGCCCCTTGGATTTCAATCTGCTCCTCGGGCATGATTACACCTATGCCATGGGAGCGCTCGTCTCCTCCCTTTTTCGTGTGGCATGTTTTCTGCATGAAGGACGGATCGTGACCATTGATCAGCTTTCGTTCTTTGGTCCTAATGTGGTAACTGGTCTGCCATCACCCCCTCCTAGTTTTTATTCACCCGTTGTATATGCTCCACTGCAGGTCAACTATGTGTCTACCTACCCTGTGCCCGCACTCAGTGAAGACACCGTCGTGCATAGTGTACTGGGGGCTTTGAGTCCTGACTTCCAAGATGTTTTCCTTCCACCGGGAGTGGAACTCTTGGAAGCACTGCCTTCTTGTTCATTTTGATGTAAGTCGGTTAGAGCACGGTTTCTTCCCTGTGTCAAGCTCTTTAAAAAATGAAACCAGGTTCTCGGAGCATAGTTCCTCCACTTGTGTCGAGCTCCTAAAAACAATGAAAGAAGCTATTTGAGGATAGTTCTTTTAAGTGTGTCAACCTCGTTAAAATAATGAAACACGAGCATGTTCAATTCGCCTTTTTGTCTTGAACCTTCACTCCATTTTCAATGGACTGAAGCTTGGGGGGAATACACCTCGAATTGAGACACCATGCTGGGGGGCATGCCTGTCTTCCTCATTTCAAGCATAGTTTGCATATGTGTGTGTTCATGTGTGCTTTTAAGCTTGCATAAAAATGAAATGTGTGAGTAGATACATTGTGTGAATACATTTCGCATTGGGTCGTTTGTCATGTAACTGATACATTAGATTACATTTGTATTAGACATTTGCATGACATATAGAAAACATCATCACATGTAAAAGATCCATCCAAAATAGTCATATGTATATGTATATATATGTGTCGAAATGTTTGCACAGTGTGCATCACATAAGATCAAAAAATATACATGTTCGTCTTATTACATCCGGAGACGACATGTCTCTCAAAAATATGCACGAAATAAAACCCTAGGAGGCTAGTCTGCGTGGTGCTCCTGATAACAAGTCACTGCACACACTAGGCATCTCAGTAGACGGTGGAGGCGACTAGGCACTCCTACCGTATGTCTCTGATATGCTAACGGTACATCCGCCAGTCGAGCGTAGTCCGGAATCCCTCGGGAAATCCCCTCGAGGTTCTGAACCAACTCTCCTCCTTCTGCGCCCTCCTCATGAGGATCAACTGCGAGCTGAGTTCTTCGTGCAATAGGAGACATCCCGGCTGGTCTCTCTGGGCCAACATCTGCATACACATGTAACTGTTGTCAGAACGGACATGTATTAACAAAAAATCATAAAACATAAAAAAAAAAACAGATCATACCCAGCTCTTCGTCCCAATCCTCTCCCTTCGGCAGTGGGAGATCTGGGTCTCCAGTAAAGTCTGTCCTGACATAAGGCCAGTCCTCAACTACAATCAACTAGTGCCACAACCACCCAAAAAACTCTAGCCTCCAGGACATCTGTTGGCCTCCTCCTGCTCTGGGCATCAGTGCTACCCAACGAGCCATTCTCAGCTCTCGAGGTATCGGCTCCGCTACAACGGCCCCTTGGCCCTGGAAGATTGGCAATCATTCCAGAATGAACGATACCAGGATGGACCCATAGCCAAACTGCTTCAGCTTGGCTTGTTTGCATCTCGTCAGCTGTCTCTTGATGTTGATCGTTACTGTTGTGGCCCAGTCAAACAGTATGGGACTCATGCACTCTGAAGCCAGTAAGAGTTGGGCTTTCGTCGCTTCGTGCGGTGCCTGCGATCCTGCAGCCCGCGTGATGGTATGCAGCACTACTCGTAGTGCCAGATCGGGGATAGTGTGGATATCCACCTTTTTACTCCCTGATCCCATTTGTGCCCGTGGGCACACTCGTGCCATCACTTCCTCCATTTTCTCACCCGACGGTCTGCTCCCTGTCAGTATGGGTACCAGACCTCTGCGCGACAGTCCAGTTATGAAGTACACATCAGAACGTCCAGTTCTAACACCTGGTCTCGTAGCTTGAATACTTGTTCTTGTTCATCCCAAATGCTCACCAGGTACTGAAGTAGCTCAGGTTGAGCACGCAAACAAGGTGTCAGGAAGAATTTCTTGAGCCCACAGTTTCTGAGGGCATTCATACAGGCCTCATTTTCCATGGCCATTTCGTCCTCTTCCCCATGCTCTCTTTCTTTCCACTCAATCACCATTCTGCTCGGTTTCCTGCATCAACATGGTCACAAACCTTTAATTAGATCTCTATTGAGCTTCAAAATCCATTCAAATTGATCAAAATGTTGAATTTTTAGGCGGAAAATTGGGTTCGGCCGCTGGTGCGGCTGTTTTAGGAACAGTCGCGCCAGTTGGCGCGAGCTTTTTGCATATAAAAGCCCATTGGCGCGGGTTCGTGCCTGATACCCGCGCCAATGAGCGGAGCCCTAAAAATTCAAAAATTTGCCACATAAGTCTATTGCATGATGGAAAACTATTAAAAAATGGATTGAAATGAAGGATGAGGAAGCGCCTTTTACCTGGAACTGACGGAACTCTGAATGGTGGCCCAGATCAGTCGTAATCGCCGCCAGAAGTTTGCACAGTAAATAGACCAATGTTTCTCTTCACTTAGGTAAAAAGTAAAAGTAATTTCAATTTTTACCATTTAGACTTATTTATAACTTTTTGAGCTCTATTTTAAGTTTAAAAATTCATTTTTCATTGAAACTTCGTATGTTTTGTCGAAAATGGATTTTACACTTGCCTTTCTGTGCAGCAACAGGTTTTTATGCAACGTAAACGGCGAAATGAGTTGTATTTTATACTTTTTCAGACTCGGTAAAAACACGAAAAAGTCACTTTGGAGTCATCTTTCAGCTCTTTTCTGACTCTCGAAACATGAAAAGATTGCCGAGGCCCTTGTCGTTTCGATCTCGTTAAAGTGGCTGCGAAACGACATCTACCCAGTATACGTTTACCCCTTTTTCGGGCTAGGATGGATTATTTACGAAAAAGGAATACCCTAGCCTATCGCGACTAGGAGGTTTTCTCGGATATTGTTTTCTACCTTTTCGGGTCCGAGGAACTATTTACGAAAAGGGATCTGTGGATTTTACTTTTCTGCTATCTTTTCAAACTCTCTAAACATGAAAAGATGCCGAGTTCTCCCTTTGTCAGACTCGTTAAACCCTGATGACATTGGATTCAATCGAAATGACGTTCTCCGAGTTTCTCCTTCCTAGGACTCGTTAAATGCACTAGGATGGATTCGCCTGAAGGGCGGACTTATATTACAAGCATATGCTATCCCCTTCAAGCTTGTTATCAAAAATAATTGGGGTACTCGCCAGAAATGGTGGGGGAAAAATGGAACCATCATCGTTGTCATCGGCAGTATGTCGCTCTTGAACATGGCACTTGTCTGCATTCGTGTCGGGTTGGGGACATCTCATCTCGTTTCTTCACTTTGCCTCCGTGGGTTTGGATAATCCTTTTTGACCTCTCCTCTGCTCATTGCCTCGTCACCATGACCTCTGATCCGTTGATGTCAAATACTGCCAAAACCACTATTTGTGCCGTTATGTGTTCAAGAGAAGTTGACCTCTGCAAATATCAACCTTCCTCTGATTCTCATATGATTCTGATTCACAACAAAAACATCATGTTCCTCTGTCTCGTGTCGATGATGTGGGAAACATTATGGCCCACCTTCGATCAAGGTCACTTCCTGTCGACTTCAGCTCATTATCCAAGAAGCTGATCTAGAGACTCCCTTATGGTACCTTGGAGCCTGCATGCCTCAATGGAAGGTTCTTCGCATTCGACGTGAGATTTTCATCATTGGCCTCCGATTGAGTGATTCTACGGGTGTTCGACGCCAACTCATTGATTCACATGCCGTAGATTGTACCTGTAGTACCTTGAGGGCCATCGTCATTATTGGTGGTTCCTCTCGCGTCTGTTAACAACTGTCATCATTGGCTGGTAATCAGAAGATGTTCTTGCATGTTCGACTTCAGGTCACATATTCGCATGCTTGAACTTGTACTTTGTTCGGGTCGAGATGGAGCGCAAGACCCTAGATTGTGTCTGTTGTAATCCAGGCTGCAATTTTGTGGATTATTATTTACATGACTTATTCACTGGATGGCTGCGACCATACCTGAGTCTATTTATTGATCCTCACTGGATGGCTGCGTCCATACCTTGGATCTGGATTATAGTATACTCTGTTTCGGATGGCTGCGCCCATACCGCATATACATCATGTACTTGAGATATCAGTTGTATTTCTCCACGCAGGTTTTCCGACGGCGGAGCTTCAGTTGGACACGTTCTCGTAAAGCATTTCACCCCTCTCTCTCTCTCTCAGGCCTCATGCTTTAGGGGGCATCTGTTACACATTAATTTGTCATCGTCCCTACCATTCCCCGTCCCGCACATTGGAGGGCTCATTATGTGACCTGTGAGCAATTTTATGTCTTGAAACCATCATCATTGCATTCCTCTAAACATGAGCTTCAATTTCCCTAAAGACATCTCCTTGCAAAAAACCATAAAAACATCCCTTTTTGCATTGGCGCGGGCAGCCAGTTCATCACTCGCGCCAATGAGGAAAATCCTACAAAGAGGCCGCGCCAACTGGCGCTCTGTCCGACAGTCTCAGTCGCACCAGCCAATTTAAGGAGTGTTTTTTAAATAAGAATGGCGGAAGTTTCATTTCAACAGACTCAGAAACTGCTATCTATCCTAAGTTGGGAGGTTTGGCTCCGGGAGTTCCATGAAAGGGAAGTGGTTTGCCACCTCTCATGGAAGCTTCCTTTAATATAGGGCCAATCCCACAATTATAGGGATCCCAACTCCCCTTCCTCCATCTATAAAAGCTAGCTCATTGCCATTGCAAGCTAGTCTTGAAGTGCCTAAGTCTTGAATCTCCAAGTTCTCAAATTCCCAAGAGCCTTAATGCTGCAAGAGCCCTCATTCTTCCCTTAAGGCCAACTCAAGCAAGGAGACTATCGTTGAGAGACTCTAAGAGAGGCTTGTCTTATCCCTGGCAGGCTTTGCGAGACGTGTATGACTGGAGATCCCTCCGAAGGAGACCTCGGCATCAGAACATTGGTTGTACTCTCTTTCGATTGTTTATTAATTAATGACTACTGGTTATGGTTCCACTCTGTTTTTCACTTATGATAATGATGAGTTATATCCTTTTTTACTGATATATAGTTGCGTATTCTGGATTTTATGCTTGTATTCATGTTGTTTCTTGCATGTGCAGGTGTCCATTCACGGATATTGTGGGGATCGTGATCTGTTGAAGCTGAGGAACGGGAATGCTGTCTCTTTTACGAATCATAGCACTGGACTCCAGGTAGGCCTCCATCATTGGTCTGTTTATTTGCAATTAGGAACTTGCGCTGTAGCATTAGATGATTGTTGCTAGACCCGTGTCACAGGGACGCTCCCGGTCCGTAGGGGATTTAACTCTTCAAAAATGATTCATAACCACCCTATCCAGACTACAACTTCCCGTAGTTGTCACTTGCGGCCATCCCTTCACTCACACTGCCATCTTTGTTCTTACTCCTCTCATGTCTTGTCTTGTGACACTATTGTGCCGGACCTTCCGTCCATGCATTATATTGGATATGCCAATGGGGCAAGCCACTATTCCTGGCATCTAGCCTCGCCATCTTGGGCCACTTTTACCCCTTGTAACGATGCGCATGCGACCCTCTCTTTTCGTGATCATGAGTCAGGTAGCTTCACCGCGTCAGGTGGTCTTTCTTCCACCAATCACCCCATCTCCTATCACGATGATGACATTATGGAAGAAATCACCACCCATGACTTTATCTATTCCCCTTTACAATGAACCCATGTGTTCACACCACATACACCTTGCGGGCATTATATTGAAACCCAACGTTTGAGTAAGGGGGCACCCATATTTGTGAAACCAAGAGACGCAATTCTCCACAACTTTCATAGTGTACCTAGTCATGCCGACTTTAGTACTGTTATTATTCCACATTTAGAAGAACCTCTAAAGTCCCATATCACTCCAAATCACTCTAGGGATGATACCCCTTATCGTTCCCTCATCTTACATCAGCAACCCAGCCTTTTCAACATTGTTGTTGACCAACCTATCGGTTTTCTAAGAGAGCACCATTTCATTATCTCCAAATCCTCTGTTTGGGATAGTGGAACCAAGTATGCCAACCCAAAAACTTAAAGTCCATTTGATTCATATATGCAGTACTAAAAGAGATTGGTAATCCTCCATTTCCTTTCTCATACTACATAACCATAACGAAAACAAATGGCGCACCATATCCGTAAAATGTGTTTAGATTCCCCTTTTTTTCTACATACATTTTGGCATGACCATAACATGCTTGGGGGAACCTATGCCCCTCAACCATAAATATCCCAGATCTCAGCCAAAAACAGCACTGAAACCCCTTCCGACATGTGCCTCACTTTTCAAAGCCATCTCTTCGGACAGTCATGTTTTTCTCGCCTAAAGACTATACCTGTGCCACAAAACAAACCTCAAAAGAGCGACTTGCATTCATGAGCTTTGTAATTCTTTTAGTTTTTAGCACCTTGATACTTCACCAGGACACATTTTGTCCACGAAGAGTTCATTTTACCTCTTTACCACCTTGTCTTCGGTGAGGAGGCAATTTACAATCGGGTGTGAAATCCCTTCCCTTCACCTGGCCGTCGAACTCCTCCCTAATACCCAACCTCTAGAACAATGAATTATCATGCTCGAGCGCACCTCTGAAAACTATCGTGTTGTATTGGAAACTCTTAAAGCGGCCAAAAAGTGCACCAAAGCTCCGTATGACAGAAAAGTACACCCTCGCCAATTTCATGAAGGTGACCTTGTTCTAGTCTATGACCAGGCCCATGATACCCTTGGTCATGGAAAGTTTGACTCATTATGGCTCAGTCCTTACATTATCAGTAAAGACCTTAGGAAGGGGGCATATATTTTAGAGGACTTTGAAGGCCACCCCCTTCCTAATCCTCGCAATGCACTCTATCTTAAGAAATATTACCCTTAGCATTTCCTGCTCGAAATGCATAGTTTATTTTCTTGTACATAGCTAGCATATGTTTGCTTTCACATTTCACTACTTCACCAAGACACCTGCTGTCCACGAAGCCTTCCTTTACCCCTCCTTAAAATCGAATTTTCTCACTTACACCACATTTCAGTGGGGGCACCACTTTGCCCACACACTCAATTCTGTTCGTGATAATTTCCATCATGAGATACCAGTTTGTATTCATGATTTTCATGGTCCCCATCGGAACTACCCCTCATTTCTTCATCATCCTTAGTCTACGTCTGTTCATCACTCCACTATTTTCTCTCATGCCTTAGTTGGGATTCCCTTATTACCTCACCTATGGCGGACCTACTTCTATCGACATCAGCTCATTTACTCTAGAAGTCAGGTCTAGGGGGGCAGTGTACCTTGGTTCGAGCTATTTTCAGCCTGATCGTGATCTATACACTTGATGGTTCAGTGATGCGGCAGCAGCTATTGGTGATACCTGGGTGTGTGTGAGATGTCTCAACCCTCATGAGGGGGTGGCCCTGCAGGTAGCCCCCCACATGCCCAGATGACTTCTTCAGCCCTTGATGCAGCTCCTCTTATTTGATGATATCAGCCTCAGCCGCTTGCAACGCCTCTTCGATATGCATGTATCAGTCCGATTTCACAAGCCCTTCCCCGCGTGTAGGGGGCATTTGGGTGTCTTTGTATCTCATGTACTAAAATATTATTCTATAAGTACTGACGGTTATTCCAGGCATGGCATGTATGTGGGATTCATAATTTTATTTCTCTGGCTCATGTTTAGGCCAGCACATGTTTCATTATTGCGTTCCGTGCTTTTCTGGGTGCCTTATTGTTTGTACTCTTGTCTCGGCGGGCATAGCTATGCCTCCCCCGCCACCTTCAGCACAGGTACCACTTCATAAACTTGAGACTTGTTGCACCTGTAAGTCTCATCTCCTCAGGGTATAGTCCTTTACCACTTTAGGCTACCTTAAATTCCTCTCTCTCACTTCCATTTTGTTGTCTAGTGATGGAGTTCTTACAATGTACTTCGGTCATACGATTTGCTCCTAACACTCGTACGTTGGGGGGCAATCTGTTACACCATTTTTTGGTCATCTAACCTATTATCATTAGATGAACCCAAGTACACCATGTAAGACCAATTTTACCCTAAGTAAAATTGTTTTCACCATGTGAAATAACTTATTTGTTTATATTTCCCGGTCATATTTAACCCAAAACAGGGAAATTAATTAAATAAATCCTTATTTATTTAATTATTTCCTAAGAATAAGTTATTTAAATCATTATTTAAATAATATTCTTAGTTAAATTTGACTAAATCACATATAAATAATTAAATAAATCATTATTTATTTAATTATATTCCCACCATCTCCCTAAAATAATAAATAAATCATTTATTTATTTATTGTTTATAAATAAAGGAATTGACCCAAGTCAAAAGACCTTTTCCCTCTAACAAATATAATAAAATATTCCTAAAGGGTGATTCTAGAATTTGATTAATAATATTTTATTCATGCACCGAGTTCTAGAACACCCCAATATTTTGTTATAAATAGAAGGGTTTTCCCCATTCATTAGTCACCTTCATTGCATTAGATCACACTAGATCTACTCTTGGTCACCATTTTACATTTTTTCATTATGAGCTCCCATTGAGTTCTATGTTTGTTTGGGTTTTCCACATTAGCAAGAGAGAGAAATCATAGATTTGAAACACTGAGGACTTTCAAGAACCCATCCCATTGAGGAGAACCGGAAAACACCTTTCTTGTTTTCCTCTCAGGTGCCCCATTCTTTAATATAATATAAAATTCTTTTGATACATTGTTCTTGCCTTGTCTATTGAATGCATGGAGTTATATTTCACTTTCTCTGCTTAATATATTTCATGTTAGATATAGATTTGTGCAGCTTATTACAGATTTAAAGATATTTTGCAGCCATAAAGTGATCTTAGGCCTAACGTATGAGTGTTAGGAGGAAATCGTATGACCGAAGTACGTTGTAAGAACTCAATCACTAGACGATGAAAGGAAAGTGAGAGAGAGGAATGTAATGTAGTCGAAAGTGCTAAAGGACTAGACCCAGAGGAGATGAGACTTACAGGTGAAAAAAGTCTCTAGTGTATGAAGTGGTACCTGTGTTAAAGGTGGCGGGGGAGGCATACGTATGCCCACCGAGACAATAGTACACACAATAAAGTGCTCGGAAAACCATGGAATGCAATAATAAAACAAGTGCTAGCCTAAACATGACCCAGAAAATGAGAATGATGAATCCCACATACATGCTATGCCTGGAATAATCGTCAGGACTTATACAATCATTTTTTAGTACATGAGATATACATACACCCAAATGCCCCCTACACACGGGGAAGGGCTCGCGAAATCGGACTGATACATGCAAATCGAAGAGGTGCTGCAAGCAACGGAGGCCGATATCATCAAATAGGAGGAGCTGCATCAAGGGCTGGAGTGAAGAAGTCATTCGGGTATGTGGGGAGCTACCTGCAGGGTCGCCCCCTCATGAGGGTTGAGACATCTCACACACACCCGGGTATCACCAATAACTACTGCTACATCACTGAACCAACAAGGGTATAAATCACGAGCATGCTGAAAAGAGATGGAACCAAAGTACACTACTCTCTAGACCTGAATTCTGGAGTAAATGAGCTGATGTCGACAAAAGTAGGTTTGCCATAGGTGAGGCAATAAGGGAACCCCAACTAAGGCACGAGAGAAAAAAGGAGTGCAACGAACAGATAGATAGTATGATAATGAGGGAATGAGGGAAACCGAGTAGCGGATGGACGACTTCCCTTGTTAGAGCATAAAGGGCATGAATGGCTTGGCAGTGACTAACACAATATCATGAGGGATAGGGGACAATGGGACTGAAGGCCATAATGTGCTACACGAGAGAGGGACCAAGCAATGAAGGATGGAGGACTATAGTGGGATACAAAGGGACGCGAGATAGACTCCATGACTGATGATGACTCAACTCGGATGCTCTAAACAAGGGCAACTCGATGGTGCTGCCACACAGTAAGGGTCCAATGGGGAACCATAAAAACATGAGTACAATAGGGTATCTCATGACGAAAATCAACATGAACAAATACAAGTAAGGAGACAAAGTTGGGCCCCAAGCACAGGCATTGTAAGTGAAGAAATTTGATTTGTAGGAGAGGTAAATAGACTCTTCATGGACAAAATGTGTCCTGGTGAAGGATAAAGGTACTAAAAACTAAAAGGTACCTGGAGCTCATGAACAGGCCAGGTTTGCACTTTTTGGGGTCTGTTCTACGACCTGGGTAGCGGGTACTGGGAAGAAAACTGTGACCTGTCCCAGGAATGACCTGAAAAGTACAACCTATCAGAGAAAGGGGGTTTCAGTGCTGTGTTTGGCTAAGATCTGGGATTTTGATGGTTGAGGGGCATAGGTACCCCCAAGCATGTTGTGGTCATGCCACAATGCATGTAGAAAAAAAAAAGGGGAATCTAAACACATTTTAAGGATATGGTGTGCCATTTGTTTTTGTTATGGTTATGCAGTATGAGAAAGGAAATGGGGGATTACCAATCTCTTTTGGTAATGCATATATGAATCAAATGGAATTTAAGTTTTTGGGTTGGCATACTTGGGGCCACTATCCCAAACAGAGGATTTGGAGATAATGGACTAATGATCTCTTAGAAAACCGATAGGTTGGTCAACAACAATGTCGAAAAGGTTGGGTTGTCGATGTAAGATGAAGGAACGATAAGGGGTATCATCCCTAGAGTGATTGGAAGTGATATGGGACTTTAGCGGTTCTTCTAAATGTGGAAGAATAATGGTACTAAAGTCAGCACGACCAGGTACACGATGAGAGTTGTGGAGAATTGCTACTCTTGGTTGCGCAAATATGGGTGCCCCCTTATTCAAACGTTGGGTTTCAATGTAATGGCCACAAGGTGTATGTGGTGTGAACACATGGGTTCGATGTAAAGGGAAATAGATAAAGTCAGGGGTGGTGATTTCTTCCATAATGTCGTCATCGTGATAGGAGATGGGGTGATTGGCGGAGGAAATACCACCTGACGCGGCAAAGATACCTGACTCATGATTACGAAAAGAGAGGGCCGCATGCGCATCGTTACAAGGGGTAAAAGTGGCCCAAGCTGGCGAGGCTAGATGATGGGAATAACAGCCTGCCCCATTGGCACAGCCAATATAATGCGTGGACGGAAGGTCTGGCACAATAGTGTCACAAGACAAGACATGGGAGGAGTAAGAACAAAGATGGCAACGTGAGTGAAGAGTGGACCGCAAGTGACAACGACGGGAGGTTGTAGTCTGGATAGGGTGGTTATGACTCACAGACTGACTAGAGGGTGATGTATGAGGGCTGGAGCTTAGATGGCGAAAGATATCATAGATACAGATCGTATCATCATGGGTATGGGTGGGAGGGAAAAGGTCAGGGAAACCACACAAGGCGGCAAAGCTACCTAAATCATCGCCATGGGGAGAAAGGCTCACATACGGACCGTCGCGGGGGAGGATAGAAGAACAAGTGAAAAGATGATCGAAGTATGAAGAGCTCAAGAATTTTGCTGAAGGGGGATCAAGAAAAACAGGTGGAGTGGATTCAGAGGGAATGTACTCTAAGGGTTGGGTGGATGATGATAGATACAAGATATGAATAGTAGATTCAGACATTTCAACTTCAAGGGGAGGAATTTCAATGGGGGTAGACACGTGTTCTGGGGTTAAAAAAGGCTGGCGGGCAAGTGCGGCTTCGAATTGGCGGTATGCGGCCAAAGAAGCACGGTACTCGTCAAGGCGGGGGCAAAGGTGGGTATAATGCCCATGGAAATCGCATAAAGAACAAGGGTGATTGGTGCGCAATTTTTTGAGTTTCGGAAGGGAAATAGGGGGGGTGACATGGACCGTGGGGATATTGGATTCTGGAAACGTTTCATTGACCATAGTTTTGAGGTGTGGTAATTCGGGACAGGTATAGGTGGCATGGCCGATAACATCGCACAAGGCACACTGGATAGGATGCTTTGAAAGGCAAGGAGGGGTAGAGTTGGTTGGGATAACCTTGTCCTTCGGTGCCCCCCTGTGAGTTTTGCTATCGTTACCTGATGTTGTTGTAACGGGAGGAGGTGTTGGATGAGGTGGCTGAGGTGCTGGAGCAATGGTAGAGGTCATGGGTATTGGTTGAACTGGGGTCAAAGTAAGATACTGTTTGAGTTGACCAGGCAGGGTAGGGGGAGGGGGGATAAGGTACCAGACAGGTATACCCAAGGTCAAGTTGGGTAGGGAGAGGGTAGCTAAGATAGGGACAGAAGAAGCGCCGGGAGGGGGAGCAAGGAAAGGAATTTGACCAATAGGAAAATGGCCAGGAGGAATGGGGTCGAGGGGGTTGAAATCGGGCGGAATTGACTCAGTAGGGTAGAGAGGTGTGTGAGGATTATTTTTTAAAGGAGATTCCAAAGGGATAAGGCTGGCTAGCAAGGGCGAAGGGCTAGTAGCTGGTGGGGGTGGAGGAGGTTGAGGTTGCTGACTAGCCAAAGTGGGCTGTGTAAGGTCAACCCAGGATGATTGCATCATGCAAACATTCGCCAGGCTAGGATCTAAGACAAGAGGAGGGGGAGGACCGGGAAAGGTTCCAAGCAAGGAGGAGTCTTTGTAGATGCCAGGAGAAACACTGGTCAAAGAATCAATAGTTTTCTTATTGGTGACAGTAGAGATGGTGGAATCAGGTGAGGTCTGAGATTTAGGTTCATGATACGACAACTGGTCAATGGTGACTATTTTGCCATTATGAGGGAAAAAAATCTTGCGGTGGACTGCAGAGGGGACGACAGACATGGCATAGGTGTAACTACGCCCCAAAAGAATGTTGTAGTCGAGAGGGGCGTCGATAACTTCAACTTCGACACAAACAGTCTTGCCGGCAAGGGTGATAGGGCAGTTACGGAAAATACCAATGGGTTGGGAGGCATGGCCATCCCACGCATAGAGGGTGATTGTGGAAGGGGCCAGCTCAGGAGATCCGAGTTGTTTCCAAACTGAGGTGGACATTACATAGGTAGATTCCCCCTCGTCAATAATAAATTTAGCGACATTGGCATTTCGGATTTTGACGGGGATTTGGAAAGCAACCGAAGCAGTAAGGGAGGGATGGTCTGACTGACGGGCATCGAAAAAAATTAATTGGTCATCAGCAGGATCTATAGCACCCACGGCAGATAGTAGAGCCTTCTTTTGAGAAGGACACGACTGGAGGAGTTCCAGTGTTGACTGGGCAGCCTGACCAGAGGCAACATTTCGGCGTAATGGGCCCTTAGGAATTTTGGTATGAACCTCAACTTTAGGTGGAGGGATTGGTAAGGGACCATTGGGCATCGATAGAGGCTCTGTAGAACTTGATGATGGGGACTCGGAGACAGATGGAATGGGAGGTGGGGAGTACTGACGAGACTGAGTTTGAAGGTTAAGGTCGACGATGAGAGGTTGGTCAGATGTCATCATAAGAATCTGGTAATCAGAGGAACCAGAAGGAGAAGGTTGAGTGGTTACCGGGGCATGAGGGGATTGAGTAGCCACAAATCCTTGTTGGGGGAAAGGATCGGTAAACACAGTGGGCTGAGAGGTAGGGGTATTGGGGGGAACATTAGGGGAGGAGTGTTGTCCCCGGATGGTGGCCTGCGACTCCCACATCTGTCGCATATGTGGTAATAGGGGACAATCGTGAGTGTAATGACAAAAAATACCACAACATGAACAGGGCTTATTGGTGCGAAGCGGCCTGTCCGGCTTGGGTTGAGAGCCCTGTGGCGGGATAGCATTGTTAGGGTCAATACTGGAAGGATTGGGTCCATGATTACCAGAGGCAGATGGATTGCCTCTCCTCCGCCGTTGAGAAGGAAGAGGAGTAGTCGCACCTTGTTGCGCAAATACGTGCCCTGGAGGGGGGAGTAAGTGCGGCTGTGGGGGTGGAGGAGGAAATGGAGGGGGAGATCCAAATGCTGGAGGAGCTGGGACACCAGGCTATGGGTAAGGATAAGGGTGAGAATGGGCAACATTGAGGTAAGCAGGAGAGTTGGAAAAAGGAGGAGGCATGCTATATCCTGGATACATGTTACTGGGAGGGGGAAAGGTGCAGGAGGTGCTGGCCCCTCCAGGAGGAAAACCATAGGGCATAAGAGGTTGAGCAGAGGTATGATACATGGCTCCAATTATACCATCGGCAGAGTGAGATGCCCCCGAGGCATTAGGGCCCCTGGGCTTGGGGAGGTCAGGAAGGACGGTATAAACATAGTCAGATTGGGCATAGATAAGGTCATATTTTAAGGCTATTTGCAGGGCGGCTTCTTCGGTTTGGGGAAAATGGGATGCGACATCTTTGCCAATGGGAGGTAAGAGAGATCGAAAGAACCAGTTCATGTAAACCCGATCTTCAAAGGGGGGAGTGCAACACAAGCTCTGTCTTCGTCGCCATTCCTGGACATGAGCGGAAAGACGGGTCGAAGAGTGTTACACCATTTTTTGGTCATCTAACCTACTATCATTAGATGGACCCAAGTACACCATGTAAGACCAATTTTACCCCAAGTAAAATTGCTTTCACTATGTGAAATAACTTAATAAACCACACTTATTAGGTTGTTTATGGTCTAAATAGGAAATCCCAAAAGGAAATATTAAACAAATCTATATTTGTTTGATTTTCCTCATGGAATAATTAATTAAACAGTAATTTAATTATTATTCCTGGTCATGTTTAACCCAAAACAAAGAAATTAATTAGATAAATCTCTATTTATCTTATTATTTTCTAGGAATAATTGTTTAAATCTTATTTAAATAATATTCCTTGTTAAATATGACTAAATCATACATAAATAATTAAATAAATCACTATTTATTTGATTATCATTCAACCACTTCATTAAAATGATAAATAAATCATTTATTTATTTATTATTCACAAATAAAGGGATTTGACCCAAGTCAAATACTTTTTCCCTCCAACAAATATAATAAAATATTCCATAAAAGGTGGATCTAGATTTGGTTAATGTTATTTCAATCATGCACCAAGATCTAGAATGACCCAATATTTTGTTATAAATAGGAGGGTTTCTCCTACCATTCTTCACCTTTTATTACCTATTAGATCACTCTAGATCTATACTCTTGGTCTGACTTTGAGCCATTATCATTGTCAAAATTTCCATTATTTGCTGTGTGAGCTCCCTTTGAGTTCTATCTTTGTCTGGGTTTTCTACACCAACAGGAGAGAGAAATACTAGATCTGAAGTGCTGAGGACTTCCAATAACCCATCCCATTGAGGAGAATTGGAAACACCTTCTTTTTTTCCTCCCAGGTGCCCTTAATACAAAAAATTCTTTCAAAAAATATTGTTCTTGTCTTGTCTATTGGATGTATGGAGCAAAACCTTATTTTTACTGCTTAATGTCTCTTTATGCATAGATCTGGATTTTTGCAGCATTTGTCTTGATCAACTAACTGCAGATCTGAAGATATTGGCAACCATATTTGATGTTAGGGCTATAAGTTATGCATAGCTAAAGTGGTCTTTTTTCGTACACTTCGACAAAAGATTCATACTAACAATTGGCGACTCCACACGGGTTTTCAATTACGACCGCTGTCGTTTTTCATATTCCTGCATATCCAGCTACTTCAGACCCTAGAGTTTCTTTTCAGCTTTTTTTTTTCCTATTTTTATGTTTTTTTTCACCTATAAAACCCTAAAACATTAAAATTTCTAACTTCCGCGTGTTTCTGGCCCTATTGCGTAGGTGACAAACATCTGCCGCAACTAAGACGACAACTTTTTCGGAAATCTGCCGCCGGGACACTCGGAGCTTCAAGTCTCACTTTTCAGCCCAAAAACTGCGACCTGGACTCCAGGTCGCACTTTTCAGCCCATTATCTACGACCTGCACAGAAAACAGGTCAGAACCTGCGACCTGCTAGTTTTTCTGCTATTTTCTGCAATTTTTCTAGGTTTTTCTGAAGCTTCTGTCAGGGTTTTCCAGCCTCTGTCTCAGCCCGTTTAGACCTGTTTCTGATCTTTTTTGCTCATCTAAGTGGGAACATAGCCCCCTAGGGCTTCAGTACCCTCCAATTTTGGTGGAAGAGTTTTAGCTGTTTCAGGCGTCTGATTTTTCAGAGTTTCAGCCTTCCCTTTTTTCAGATCTGATACCTCATTCTTAGATCCCTTTAAATCAGCTCTTCTCCCTTTCAAACCACCTCTTGTAGTTTTGTTTGGACCTTCCTTTAGGGCCTCCTCCTTGTCCCTTCTACTTCTTGCTGATTTCCTCCTTTTTTACAGCCACCTTGCCTCTGTCTCTTGGCTGTGTTCTGCACCTTTTTTCAGCAGTTTTCTCCTTTAGATCCCTGTCCCTCCCGACCTTAGATCTATTGGCCTCTTTTTAGTGTGTTTTGACTAGATTTTTCCCCTCTTTTAGACTAGTTTGGAGAGACCCGCCTTCTTGGGTTAGATCGATGCATTGTTAACTGTTAACTTTCTGTTATTTCAGCATTATCTACTGTTCTCTGCAGATTTACTTTCAGTTACGCAGCACACTTTTTCTTTTACTCTCAAAATGTCTAGGTTTAAAAATTAAAATTAACGCACGCCACACACTCACCCTAAGCGAAGAAGAGCCTGGTTAACACCGCCAGGCAAAGACTATAAAACATTGTAAAATCAATTGACACTACACCTTTCTGCCCTTGTTTTGACATTGTAATCACTTGATTCTGCACCTCCCTGCCTTTGTTGGTCATTCTTTTTCCCCTTGTGTCGTGTTTGTGTCGTCACCATTGCGCCCCCCAGGCGCACATCGCGGAGACTTCTTGGTCTTCACCCTCAATTTCTGGTCGGTCGACCTACTCCTTCCCGCCATTGTCGAGTTAGTCCTCCTCCGAGTCCGCACTCCGACTCCTCTTCTGATTCATTGGGTTCTCCTTTTACTTCTAGTTCTCCCCTTGTCACCTCCTCTATGTCTGGTCCAAGGCCTAACGCTAGCGGTACTCCCGGCCCTAATGCCCAGACTACTACTAGCGGAACCGCCACAGGAACTACCTCAGCTGCACCCTTGCTCCCTTATATGGCAGGCGTCAGCCTCCCCGATTTCAATCAGTTGATCAATGACCCTATCCACCACGATGTTGGTTGGCCTGCTCTGCCGACCAAGCTCCCCTCTAACATTCCCAAGTTCGAAGGCCTTGCTGGAGAAGATCCAACCAACCATATCCGATCTTTCCACATGTGGTGTTCCTCCAATTCCATTACCGATGACTCCATCCATTTTCGGTTGTTCCAACGCATGCTTACCGGCGAGGCTTCTAAATGGTATGTTGATCAGACCACCTCTTCCCATACCACCTTTGTGACCATTGCCCAAGCCTTTTTATCTTATTTCCAGCTCCCTCTCCGATACGACACTGGTACCGAGCTTTTGACTTCTTTCCGTCAATCCTCTTCAACCCGCCTTTTCACTCATGTCCAGGAATGGCGGAGAAGAAGGAGCTTATGTCGAGCCCCCACCTTTGAAGATCGGGTCTATATGGACTGGTTCCTTTGTACTCTCTTACCTCCCATTGGCAAAGATGTCGCCTCCCATTTCCCTCAAACCGAAGAAGCTGCCCTCCAAATAGCCTTGAAATATGACCTGATCTACGCTCAGTCTGGTTATGTTTATACCGTCCTTCCTGACTCCTGTGTCTCTGGCGCTAACAATTCCCCGAGGGCATCTCATTCGCCGACGTATCGCTGGAGCCCTTTCTCATCCGTATGCTCAACCTCCTATGGGCTATGGTCTCCCCGGAGGGGGCCGCACTTTAGGCACTTTCCCCTCCGTGTAGCATGTATCCAGATATGGCATGCCTCATCCTTTGCCCAACCTCCTGCCTTACCTCAATGTCGTCAACCTAACAATTATCCTTATCCGCAAATTTCATCGTTTCCACTCTTCCAAAGATTCTCACTCTCCACCTCCCTCGCTTCTCTCTCAACCCCCACAATAGCACCCCATGTGCCTCCTCCTGCAAGTGTTTGAGACAAAGAAAGATGGACTGATCCCCTCTTCCTCTCAAAGAAGGCGGAGAGGCAATCAAAATCATCCGCCTCGGTACTCATGGACCCAATCCTCGGCCTGACTCCCAACACCGTTAACTGCCATCAGGTGGCATCTGTACTCTGCTTCTGACCGGCCTATTCGAGACAAATAAGCCTTGTTTGTGTTGCGGTGTTTACTGGGCCATTACATCCTACGATTGTCCCCTCTTCTACCACAGATGCGGCAGATGTGGGATTCTCAAGCCACATTGCGAGACAACATGCCTCCCCCCATGCTCCCCTAATGTGCCCACTACTCAACCGTCGTGTTTGCTATCGATCCTTTCAACAAGGATTTGTGGCCGTCCAACCACCTAATGGGCGTGTCGCCACTCAACCTCTTCCCTTCCGGTTCCTACACCAGCTTCGCATCCCCGCGATGAACTCTATGATCAAACTTTACCTGCCGACCTTAACCTTCAAACTCTGCCTCGCGCACCTAAGCCTCCCACTCGCTCCGCTCCGAGTCCCCGCGTCTTTAGGTTCTACCGAGCCTCTTTCAACATCCAATGGTCCCTTACATATCCCTCGACCCAAATTTGAGGTTCATACCAAGATTCCTAAGGGACCATTTTTCCGAAATTCTGCTCCTAGTCGAGCTGCTCATTCGTATAGCATAGTAGATGTTTTGGCGCAGTCTCCTGCTGCCATTTCCACATTGGAACTCCTCCAGTCATGCCCTTCCCAAAAGAAGGCTCTACTATCTACCATGGGCACTGTAGACCCTGCTGATGACCAAATTATTATTTTCGACGTCCATCAATCAGAACATCCTCCTCTTCCTACTTCCGTAGCCTTCCAAATCCCATTCAAAATCTGGAACGCCAACATTTCTAGGTGTATAATTGATGAGGGGGCATCCACCTGTGTGATGTCCACTTCAGTTTGGAAGCAACTCAGATCTCCTGAGTTGGCCCCTTCCACGATCACCCTTCAAGCGTGGGATGGCCACGCCTCCCAGCCCATTGGTCTCTTCCGTAATTGTCCTATCACTCTTGCAGGAAAGACTATTTGCGTTGACGTTGAAGTCATCGACGCCCCTCTAGATTACAACATTCTCTTGGGGTGAAGCTACACCTATGCCGTGTCTGCTGTCCCATCCGCGGTTTTTTGCAAGATGTCTTTTCCTCACAATGGAAAGATAGTCACCATCAACCAGTTGACTTATCATGAGCCAAAGTCTCAGACCTCCCCTGAGACGACCATCTCTTCTGTAGCCAATAAGCAAACCGTCGATTCCTTGACCAGTGTCTCTCCCGGTGTCTACAAAGACTCCTCTCTGCTTGAAACTTTCCCTGGTCTCCCTCCTCCTCCTATCTCTGATCCTAGCGTATCGAATGTTTGCATGATGCAATCATCTCGGGCTGCCCTTAAGCGACCCGCTTCAGCTAGTCAGCAACCTCCAACTCAACCTCGCCCACCGCAACCTGCTCCTAGCCATTCGTCTCAGCCAACTGGACCTCCTCCTTCTGGCCCTCCTTGTACAGCTAGTATCCCTAAACCCCTCTATCCTCCTGGATCGGTTCCCCCAGGCCTCAACCATCTCGGAGCCGTCCCTCCTGGTCATTATCCCGCTGGTCAGATACCTTTCCTGGCTCCCCCTCCTGGAGTCTATATGGTCCCCGTCATGGCCACCCTCTCTCTCCCCAACTTGACCCTGGGCATACCCGTCTAGTACCTTGACCCTCCAGCTGCTACCCCACATGGTCACCCCAAACCTTACCTTTCTTTGACACTGGTTCAACCGGTCCCCCTCGCTTCCTCCATTGCCACTGTGCCCCCAGCACCTCCACAGGACCCTTCTCCTGTCGTGACGTCTCCTGGGAAGAAAGGCAAAGCTCGCAAGGGGCATCTAGAGACAAGGCCACCCCGACTGACCCGACCCCTCCTCCGCCTGCAAATCCTTGCGCCTTGTGTGATGTCGTCGGCCACGCCACCCATGCTTGTCCTGAATTTCCCATATTCAACCCATGGTTAAAGTCGCGTTCCCTGAGTCTACGGTCTCTGAAGCCTCTGTTTCTTCCTCGTCCGTAACCAAGAACCCCAAGATTATCCGCACCAAAAAACCCTGTGCTCTATGTGGTGTCCATGGCCATTACTCCCACCATTTTCCTCACCTAACGCATTACCGCACCTCTTTAGAGGTAGTTCGAGAGTATGAGGTTGAACAAAATCAATCCGCCTCTCCCATACTCGCGCAGTATGCTTCAGGTCAGTCTGAGGATCCACCCGCTCCCATCGACATTCCCCCCCCTGATGTCTAGATGTCAGAGCCTACTACCACCATTTTCTACCTATCATCATCTATGAGATCCTCGGGGAACATTCCCTCCCCCGTTGTTTCGCTTGACCCCCCTTTAGCGACCACCCTGGGCTCAACATCTTTTGACCATCTATTCATCTATTCTTCTGTCATCCCTCGTGACGATCCGTATGTGAGCCTTTCTTCCTGTACGGATGATTTAGGTAGCTTTGCCACGTCATGTGGTTTCCCTTCCTCTTGTCATCTCCTCGTTGCCAGCCAGGATCCCCCCTTGGAAGCCTTCTTTACCCATGACCTCATCCTTCCCGCCCTTACACGAGATAACACCACCCGTATCCATGTTGACTTCCGCAGCCCGAGTCCCAGCCATACCCCCTATAGCCCTCATATACCACCCTCTCATTTGTATATGAGTCATAGCCATCCTTCCCATCGCACTCTCTCCCGCAGTTGCCGCTCGATGTCTACTGTACACTCACGCTGCCCTCATTGTTCCTCCTCCCCCCATTTTTTTTCTTGTAACACTATTCCACAGGACCTCCCATCCACACCCTATATCGGTTACGCCAATGGTGCAAGTCGTTACTCCCGGAATCTAGCCTCGGCAGGTTGGGCCATTTTCACCCCCTTGCATGCCCTTGTTCTCTCGAACGATGTCTGCATTGGTACTGCCACCAATAATCAGGCCGAATATGATGCAGTGCGTGGCCTCTTAGCCGATGCCCTCTCTCATCGCATCCTCCATCTGCATGTTCATTTAGATTCCCTACTTCTTGTCATGCAACTAAATGGTGTCTATCGTGTGCATAATCCTATCCTCTTTAGACGATATTTACGAGTGAAACTCTTGATACATGAATTTGAAACCATAACTTTCAAACATGTACCTCGAGAACAAAATCACTATGTAGATAGCATTGCAAACCATGTTCTAGATTGGCATTTATCACACTCATTTCATACAAGACAATAACATTCATAATCATTAAAAAATATGCATATCCATAATATGTGTCGCAAAACATGTGTTTAGAGTCCATTTACTCTGATACATTTGACATGCCCATAGCATGTTACAAAAAACTCAAAACTGGGGGCACCACCTACCCATACATACACACTAGGGGGCACCACATGCCCCACACCTAATCACTATCTGGCGGATCTCGAGCCAATGGCTCTGCTCCTGCAGCTCGTAGATCATGTATTCCCTAACCGGCCATCTCCATGCGCCGCATGACACCTCGTCATTCCGAGGGTAGACCAATACATGGCTCTATGTACTGGTTGTCTAAGTCTTGCCACCCGCGCTCTGAAATACCGGTCAGCAACTTCTCGCATCTACGACGGATGTCCTCTAGGAGGGCGGCCGCATCCTCACTCTGCGCCGCTCTTGATCCACTCGGGCCTGCAGCTCCTGATGCTGTCAGTCGTCCCATATATCTGGCCGGTTTTACCGGAGCTATATCTGCATACCAAAAGTACATGAATCTGTACCCTATCTACTATTCAATAACTTTAACATGCCCATAAAAGGATAAGTAATTTTTCACTTACTATCGAGCCCCCATACTCGACCAAGCGGAAGTGGCAGGTCCGGATCTCCACAATAACTCATCCCACTATAGGGATAGTCGTCTATGTATAATGGCATCTGATCCCAATGGGAAAAGAACTCGGGTTGAAACACCCGTCCGACTGCCCCTCCTCCTCTGCATAGTAGAAGCCCCCATCGGCGCATCCTGGGCTCTCTCGGGCCCCCATCTGGGAGCTGTATACGAGGTCGTAAGGTCGGGATCTTCTTAAAAAATAAGGAACACAATAAAGTCCCATACGAGCAATCGTGGTTCACTTGCCGCTTGCACAGCGACAGCTGTCGTTTTAACGACACCAACATCATTTGGGCCCACTCATAGTAGGCCCCACTCAACACACTCTGCACAATCATCATCTACCCCCTAGTGATGTGATGGAGCGCCTGGTTTCCCAGGATCCACAGCACCGTTGCGGCCACTGCACGGGTCTCTAATCTCTCTAGGTCCTCGATCGATATCCGAGTCCCTTTGACTTGGAGACCCGGTCGACAATTTTTCTCCACAAACTCCATGATGTTCCGCCCCCGCGGTAACACTGGCTGCATGTCTCCCACCATACCAAGTGGCGGGAGACCAGTAAGGAAATATAGATCCTGGACTGTCAATTCGATCCTGTGCCCCTGCACTATAAAGACCTCATGATCTGGATCCCAATAACTGAAAATCCGGGCCAACAAGGGCTCCCCAGCTCTCATCAAAGGGTTCTCCAAAAACTTTAGAACCCCAAACCTGGCCAATACACGACAGACACCCTGATCTACCTAGATCTCTGACCGTAATGTACCCAGGTCTCTCTCCCTCCATTTGACCCGTATATCTACCATATCTGCACAAAAACATCATCGTTGTCAGCATACAGATAGGAAATACTGTAACCAACCACAAAAACCCAAATCTCAGCCCTAAAACAACACTGAAATCTCCTTCACCCTCCAGGTCGCACTTTTCTGCCCAATCCTGGGATAGGTCGCAGTTTTTGGCTCAAAACCTACTTCCCAGGTCATAGTTTTGGGCCCAAAACGTGTGACCCGGCCGTAGAGGTGAAAGAGGGCATGTTCCTGAGATTTTGGGCCCTAATCTGAACTTTCAAACCATCAAAATGAAAGAGTAAGGTTAGGCCTCTTACCTGCAACTGACAGATCTCGATTCCAACGGTCGATTTGTTCACTACGCTCGCTGCAAGATTTAGGGCCTTCTCTCCTCTCTACCTTCACCACAGCAACACTAGCAAATGAGTGAATTTGGAGGGGAAAATGCCTTATTAAAAGAGAACCCTTTTTTTTCTTTCGCCTGCTGCGACCACACCGTAGCTCAGTTTGACAAACCATCTGCACCGTTGGAAAGCTCTCACCGAGCCCTCTAATGGGTATTTATTAGTTTTTTGTGATTTAATACTTCACCAGGACACATTTTGTCCAAGAAGGGTCACTTCACCTCCCCTCAAAATCGAATTTCCTCACTTACAACACTTGTACTTGGGGCACCACTTTGCCTCCATACTTGTCTTTGTTCGTGTCAATTTTTCATCATGAGATACCATTTTGTACTCATGTTTCATGGTCCCCCATGGGACCTTTACTATGTGGCAGCACCATCGAGTTGCCTTTGTTTAGAGCATCCAAGTTGAGTCATCATCGCATTCATGGTGTCTATCCCGAGTCCCATTGTACCCCGCTATAGTCCTCCACCCTTCATTGCTTGGTTTCTCTCTTGTGTCGCACATTATGGCCTTCAGTCCCACTGTCCCCTATCCCTTATGATATTGTGTCAGTCGTTGCCATGTCATTCATGCCCTTTATGCTCTAGCAAGGGAAGTCATCCATTCGCTACTCAGTCCCCTCCATTCCATCATCATCATTGGTATTAGTCTGTTTGTCACTCTACTATTTTCACTGTGGCCTTAGTCAGAGGGATCTCTCATTGCTCCTCACCCATGGCGACCTCCTTCATGACATCACCTTCATTCCGTAAGATCGGGTCTAGAGGGCATGTGGTAAATTCCTGGCTCCTAGCTTTCACCTGTTTCGATGCCTCGTATCAAAAAGTGTGGTAAAGTGGATCTCTATTACCCTGACTTGTATGTTTCTCAGGCCTTCAAGAAAATCAAGATCCATGCTTTGATGGTTCAAGATCCAAAGAAGCACGGTGATTCCCGGTGTGTGAGATGTCTCTGTGCCATGAGGGGTGGCCCCTTGGTGTAGCTCCCCACATGCCCTGGAGGACCGCCTCCTTGCAGCCTTCATGCAGCTCCATATATTTGATGATGTCATTTTAGTCGCCATGCTAGTCGCTTTTTATTTGTATACGCGATTTTGCGAGCCCTTCCCCGCTTATAGGGGGCATTTGGGTTGTATTTGTATCTCATGTACTCAGATATTATTGTATAAGTCCTGGCTGTTATCCCAGGCACAACATGTATGTGGGATTCCTCATTGTATTATTATCTGGCTCATGTTTATGTCGGTTGTACTTTATGGTTCGGTCCCTTGTTTACTGGACACACTATTCTTTTGTACTTTGTCTCGGCGGGCATAGGTATGCCTCCCCCGCCGCCTTTAGCACAGGTACCCTCTCATAAAAAGAGACTTGTTGCACCTATAAGTCTCGTCTCCTCAGGGTCTAGTTCTTCAGCACCTTAGTCTACCTCACATTTCTCTCTCTGACTTCCCTCTTGATGTCTGGTGATTGAGTTCTTACAACGTACTTCGGTCATACGATTTTCTCCTAACACTCGCACGCTGGGGGGTAATCTGTTACACCATTTTTTGGTCATCTAACCTATTATCATTAGATGGACCCAAGTACACCATGTAATACCAATTTTACCCTAAGTAAAATTGCTTTCACTATGTAAAATAACTTAATAAAACACATTTATTAGGTTGTTTATGGTCTAAATAGGAAACCCCAAAGGGAAATATTAAACAAACCTATATTTTTTTGATTTTCCTCATGGAATAATTAATTAAACAATAATTTAATTATTATTCCTGGTCATGTTTAACCCAAAACAAAGAAATTAATTAGATAAATCCTTATTTATCTTATTATTTTCTAGGAATAATTGTTTAAATCTCATTTAAATAATATTCCTTGTTAAATATGACTAAATCACCCATAAATAATTAAATAAATCATTATTTATTTGATTATCCTTCAACCACTTCCTTAAAATGATAAATAAATCATTTATTTATTTATTATTCATAAATAAAGGGATTTGACCCAAGTCAAATACTTTTTCCCTCCAACAAATATAATAAAATATTCCATAAAAGGTGGATCTAGATTTGGTTAATGTTATTTAATCATGCACCAAGATCTAGAATGACCCAATATTTTGTTATAAATAGGAGGGTTTTTCCTACCATTCTTCACCTTTTGTTGCCTATTAGATCACTCTGGATCTATACTCTTGGTCTGACTTTGAGCCATTATCATTGTCAAATTTTCCATTATTTGTTGTGTGAGCTCCCTTTGAGTTCTATCTTTGTATGGGTTTTCTACACCAACAAGAGAGAGAAATACTAGATTTGAAGTGTTGAGGACTTCCAAGAACCCATCCCATTGAGGAGAATTGGAAACACCTTCTTGTTTTCCTCCCAGGTGCCCTTAATACAAAAATTCTTTCAAAAAATATTGTTCTTGTCTTATCTATTGGATGTATGGAGAAAAACCTTATTTTTACTTCTTAATGTCTCTTTATGCATAGATCTGGATTTTTGCAGCATTTGTCTTGATCAACTAACTACAGATCTGAAGATATTGGCAGCCATATTTGATGTTAGGGCTATAAGTTATGCGTAGCTAAAGTGGTCTTTTTTCGTACACTTCGACAAAAGATTCATACTAACAAAGAGGATTGATGAAAAGAGGTTAATAGTTCAGTACCAGTGTCGTATCGGAGAGGGAGCTGGAAATAAGATAAAAAGGCTTGGGCAATGGTCGCAAATGTGGTATGGGAAGAGGTGGCTTGATCAACATACCATTTGGAAGCTTCGCCGGTAAGGGTGTGTTGGAACAAACGAAGACGAATGGAGTCATCGGTAATGGAATTGGAGGAACACCACATGTGAAAATATCGGATATGATTGGAGGGATCTTCACTAGCAAGGCCTTCGAACTTGGGAATGTCGGAGGGGAGCTTGGTTGGCATAGCAAGACAACTGACATCGTGGCAGATAGGATCATTGATAATCTGATTGAAGTCAGGGAGACTAAGGCTGGTCATATAAGGGAGCAATGGGGCAGTCGAGGTAGGTCCTGTAGTGGTTTCGCTGGAAATGGACCCAACCGTAGAACTGGGGTTGCTGCTAGTAGTAGGTCCTGAACTGGACATGGTGAAAGTAACAGTGGGAGAACCAGGAGTAGGGGGAGAAACCGAACAATCAGAAGACGAGTCAGAGTGTGGACTCGGGGGAGGACTTACTCGATGACGACGGGAAGAAGGAAGTTGACTCAATGGAAACTGAGGGTGAAGGCCAGGAAGTCTCCGGGATACACGCCTTGGAGGTTCAATGATGACGGGAAGAAGAAAGACCGACAAGGGAAAAAAGGCAAGAAAGCAAGAGGTGACAAGGGCAGGAGGGTGCAGTGTCAATTAATTTTAAAGTCTTTGCCAGGTGGTGTTAACCAGGCTCTTCTTCACTTAGGGTCAGTGTGTGGCATGTGTTAATTTTAATTGTTTAAACCCAGACATTTTGAGAGTAAAATAAAAAGGTGTGCTGCATAACTGAAAATAAATCTGCAGTAAAAAGAGTGAAAGAACAAAAAATGAACAGCTAACAATGCATCAATCTAACCCAAGGAGGTGGGTCTCTCAAAACTAGTCGATAAGAGGGAAAAAGCACGTGAGAAGAGGCCAATAGATCTAAAGTCCAGAGGGGCGGGGATCTAATGGAGAAATCTGCTGTAAAGTGGTGCAGAAAGCAACAAAGAGGCAGGGGCAAGGTTGCTGCTAGAGAAGAGAAGATTAGCTAAAAATAGAAGAGAGAAGGCGGTGGCCTTAGAAAGGAACCCAAACAAAACGATATGAGGTGATTTGAAAGGGAGAAGAGCTGATATAAAGGGATCTGAAAATGAGGTATCAGATCTGCAAGAAACAAGGCTGAAACTCTAGAAATTTAGATGTCTGAAACAGAAAGAACTCTTCCACAAAAATTGGAGGGTACTAGAGCCATAAGGGGCAAGATTCCAACTTAGTTGAGTGAAAAAGATCAGAAACAGGTCTGAACGGGCAGAGACAGAGGCTGAAAAACCCTGACAGAAGCTTCAGTCAAACCCAGAAAAAGTGCTGGAAAATTGCAGATAAAAGTGCAGGTCGTAGGTTTTCGTTTTTTTAAGGCCAGGTCGCAGGTTTGGGGCAGAAAAGTGCGACCTCAAGGCCAGGTCACACTTTTTGGGCCGATAAGTGTGACCTGCAGATCCGGGTCTTGCGGCGGCAGATTTCAGAAAAATTTTTCGTCTCAGCTGCGGCTGATGTCGGTCACTTGTGCAATAGGGCCAGAAACACACGGAAGTTAGAAATTTGAATTTTTGAGGGTTTTAGAGGTAAAAACTAGCATAAAAATAGGAAAAAAAGAAAATTGAAGAGAAACCCTATGGTCTGAAACAGCTGGATATGCAGGAAGATAGAAAACGACAGTGTTCGCAAAAGAAAACCCGTGTGGAGTCGCCCAGTGGAGTCATAAAAGATCACTTTATGCGTAGCTAAAGTGATCAATATTTATACTATCATTCCTGACCTCCCCAAGCTCGAGAGCACTAATGCCTCAGGGGCATCTCTCTCTGCTGACGGTATCATTGGAGCCATGTCTCATACCTCTGCTCAACCTCTTATGCCCTATGGTTTTCCTCCCGGGGGGGCCAGCAGCTCCAGCACCTTTCCCCCTACCGGTAACATGTATCCAGGATTTGGCATGCCTCCTCCTTTTTCCCACTCTCCTGCTTACCTCAATGTTTCCAGTTCCCACCCTTATCCTTACCCGCTGCCTGGTGTCCTAGCTCCTCCAGCATTCGGACCTCCCACTCCCTTGCCTCCTCCACCCCCACAGCTACACTTACTACCCCCTCCAGGGCATGTATTTGTGCAACATGGTGTGACTACTCCTCTCCCTTCTCAACGGCAGAGGAGAGGCAATCCATCCGCCTCTGGTAATCATGGACCCAATCCTTCCAGTATTGACCCTAATGCTGCTACTCAGCCATAGGGCTCTCAACCCAAGTCGGACAGGCCGCTTCACACCAATAAGCTCTATTCATGTTGTGGTTTTTTTGGTCATTACACTCACGATTGTCCCCTATTACCACAGATGCGATAGATGTGGGAATCTCAGGCCACCATCCGGGGACAACACTCCTCCCCTCCTGTCCCCCCCAATACCCCTACCTCTCAGCCCGCTATTTTTACCGATCCTTTCCCCCAACAAGGATTTGTGGCTACTCAATCCCCTCATGCCCCGGTAACCACTCAGCCTCCTCCTTCTGGTTCCTCTGATTACCAGATTCTTCTGATGACATCTGACCAACCTCTCACCGTCGACCTTAACCTTCAAACTCGGTCTCATCAGTACTCCCCACCTCCCGTTCCGTCTGTCTCCGAGTCCCCATCATCAAGTTCTACCGAGCCTCTATCGACATCAAATGGTCCCTTACAAATCCCTCCACCCAGAGTTGAGGTTCATACCAAAATTCCTAAGGGCCCATTACACCGAAATGATGCCTTTGGTCGGGCTGCCCATTCATATAGCATAGTAGATGATTTGGCACAATCTCCCACTGCCATTTCAACACTGGAACTCCTCCAGTCATGTCCTTCTCAAAATAAGTCTCTACTATCTGTCGTGGGTGTTGTAGATCCTGCTGATGACCAATTAATTGTTTTCGATGCCCGTCAGTCAGACCATCCCCCCGTTCCTGCTTCGGTTTCTTTCCAAATCCTAGTCAAAATCTGAAATGCCAATGTCGCTCAATGTATTATTGATGAGGGGGCATCTACCTATGTAATGTCCACCTCAGTTTGGAAACAACTCGGATCTCCTTAGCTGGCCCCTTCCACAATCACCCTCCATGCATGGTATGGCCATGCCTCCTAGCCCATTGGTCTTTTTC
>JAXQQM020073107.1:0-24803 GCA_034641835.2 Pinus albicaulis | reverse complement strand
CATTATATTCTCAGATTAATAAAATGGCTTAGCATTCCCGGCATTTTTATGTGTATTTGCTTTATGTTCTATTTCCGGCATTTTCTATATTGTTGTATGCTTGTATTGCTGTCTATTTCCCTTTCGGGATATTACATTAGATCTGGTAGAACAGATACTCCTCTCCCTCTTTCTGTTGCAACACTCAACAAAAAATGCTGGATTTGGGTTTCTTGGTGATTGGAACCCTTTATAGTAGCCGCTCCCTCTGACCACTGATTTCCCTCCTGGAAATATTTCACCCAAACACAATTGGACAATACTCTCCGATCACCCTCCTGATCGAATCTCAGATCTGTTTGGCTCAGATTTGCTGAGTAGCTGTCTTCCTCTTGCCTTTGTTGACTTAGCTAGGCACAATTCTGCACTGGCAGAATCTCCACCATACCAGCGCTGTTGAAGATCTGAAGCACTGCTTCTGGATCTTGGCAAGGCTTTTCTGCAACAGGAAGAATGACTGGATTGCGTCTTACTGACTGGCCCAGCGTATCCTCATCGTTGCTCAAAAGTGGAATGCGTAACCCCAGATTGGGTGACACAGCCCTTACGTTGCCCTGGCAAGGCTTTGCGTTAGCCTGATGGCCTTTTGAATCTGCAGCACCGCCCCTTCCTGGGTCTGTGTCCTCCTGCTAACAAGCTACCCCTTCCGGATCTCTACTGCTTCTGCTGCTGTCCTGTAGAAAAAATATTCTTCAGCTCATTTGCTAGAGATTCAGCTTGATCTGCTATTGCTCTAATACCATGTGAAAATTCTACTCTAGTCTCGTGGTTTACTTCTCCTATTTGATTAAATTATACAAGTTATCTTTAGAAATAAGATTCAGAAAATACCGAAGTAAACACAACTAACAACCTACACATGCAGATCATTCACTGAATATTACGCTCATTCAAACAAAGTGACACACTGATTTTTGGACATAAGTCCCCGGAAAAACCCAAAGCGGGAAAACCGGTGCAACATATATGAGGGTTTATTATTATTAAGTAGATTTTGAGTACAACAAATCTGGGCACCAAATCTGGTTCACCCGATAGAGAAAAACATAGATCTGTAGCTAACCTATTGTTCTGAGACCAAAATTCTGACTGATCCACACCCTCAAACGGGATTTATAAGACTCAGCCTCTGGTCCTAGAAACCCCAGTGCATCCCCTAAAGCCCTAGCGTCAGCCCTGCTAGGCTCTGCGTGCCTCTGTGCTGCTCAGAGAGGGACTGCGTAACCCCATAGTGGGTGACGTAGTCCTTACGCTGCCTTTGGAGGCCTCTGCGTAACTCTGAAGCCCTTTGAAGCTGCAGTGCTGCCCTTTCCTGGGCTTGCTTAGCAGCTGAAGCCTCTGCGCTGCGCAATTACTGTTGCCCTTGCTCCTCTGCGTTGTCTCTGAAAGCTGCTTCTCTGCCTCTTGTTGTCTCTTGGCTCCGGGATCAGATCATCTCCTCAGCCAATACTACCCCTCGCTGCAGAAAACTCCTCCAGAAATTCTTAGCAAACCCTGCCCTTGAATTCCAGATCAATCTCTCAGCTCTTCATCTGTGTATGTGTCTCCAGCTGACCCTCAAGCCTTTCTCTTATACTTTTTCTTTGATCTCATCAATGACTGAGATTAAAACACTTATCAATGGCTGAGATTAAAAGATTGCTTGATCCGTGTCACTTAGAACATTTCAGCACATGTGCTAATTAATTCACTTTAATTATTTAATTTTCCTAAGTTTAGACTTAGGAAATACATTAAAATAATTAATTATTTGAATAACTTTAACACTAGCTGAAATTTCTCCAAACACTTTCTGGGTTTTGGAGCTCAAGTGTGTCTTAGACCCTCCACAAAGTTTCAGGGCTAGAGCACACCCGATGCTACCTCAACTACGCAAAATCTCATCACTGTCGACCAAACAAACCAACAAGTATCTTCCTCATCCAGATGGCCTGACATGTTGCCTGACTGGCTGACATGTACTCTGCATTTGCTGAATGGAGTGCAATTGATCTCTGTTTCCTATTGTACCAGGAAACTGCTGCAGATCTTATGCTGAAGATGCCCCTTGATGTGCTCTTTTTGTCGGATGGACTCCCTGCCCAATCTGCATCGGTGAAGCCTTGAAGCTTCACTCCCTATGTCTGTCTGTACCATAGCCCATACTTTGTAGTGCCTCTGAGCTATCTCAACACATGCTTGCCTGCCTTCCAAAAGAGCTTGGTAGGCTTAACCATAGCTTGAATAAGCTGGTTAACTATGTAGCATATTTCTGGTTGTGTGTTCACCAAATACATGAGTGAACCCACAACCTGCTTATAAACAGTAACATCCACTACTTTGCCCGAAGTATCATCCTCCTTCCTCCAGTTTCCTGCTAGAGGAGTCTCCATGGGTTTGTTGCTCTCCATGTGGAACTTCCTTAGGATCTCGTTGGCATACTTGCCTTGAGATACAAATAACTCCCCTTCTCTTTGCCATATTTCTAATCCCAAGAAATAGTACAAGAGCCCCATGTCCTTCATCTCAAATTCTCTTGCAAGATGCTCTTTGCAAGACTTGATGAGCTGCTCATCACCTGTCAGTATCATATCATCGACATAAAATACAATAATCAAAATCTTACCATCAACCACAATATGATATAGGTTCGCATCTGCTTCACTTTTGGTGAAGCCCAACCCGGTGAAATAACTATCGATCCTGGTGTACCAAGCACGAGGTGCTTGCTTCAACCCATACAATGATCTCTTGAGTTTGCACACATGCGACTCCTTGTCTAAGGTCTCAAAACCTTCCCACTACTCAATGTACACCTCAATAAATCCATTGAGAAAGGCTATCTTTACATACATCTGATGTATTTTCCATCCCATCTGCGTTGAGAGTGAAAAGATGGATCTGATAGATGAATACCTTGCGACGTGTGCAAAAGTCTCATCATAGTCAATCCCCTCCACTTGAGAGAACCCTCTGGGCACAAATCTGGCCTTGTGCTTCTCCACACTCCCATCTACTGCTTGCTTCACCTTGTAGACCCACTTGGATCCTACAACTGACTTCCCCACTGGTCTTGGGACAACTTCCCATGCATTGTTTCTGATAATGGAGTCATACTCTTCAACCATGGCATCAACCCACACTGGCTGCTGCACTGCTTCCTCAAAAGAGGATGGTTTTATCTCAATACCTTCTCTCATAAGAGCCATGTATCCAGTGTATCGCTCTGGGGACCTTCTCTGCCTACGCTGTGATGTGGGTGCTCCTACATTCTCTCTCGCATCTAGCAATAATTTGTCAGCCTCTCTGGTGCGCTTCCTTCCATCTCTGGTGGATGGCTCTGCATGAGTGGTTTCTATCACTCTCTATTCCTCTGCTTGTGGCTGCTCCACATCTTGAGGTTCTTCTTTTGGAGCCAGAGCTCCTCAACTACATGCAGCTCAAGCTCCTTCTCAACGGACAATCACATGGCTTTCTCTTCATCGAATTTCACATCTCTTCTGACCACTGTCATCCTGTGTGCTGGCAAGTACACCCAATAGTTGTGAGATGTAGCAGTGTACCCCACAAATATCTCCAACTTTGCTGTTGGCTCTAGCTTCTTCCTGACATCTTTGGTTACATGGAAATAAACAGATGAACCAAAATTTTTAAAATACGACACATGTAGTCTCTTACCTGAAAAGCCTCCTCGAGTGTACTCATCGCAAGTATCCGATGACGACTTCTATTCTGCACAAATGTTGCTGTACTACATGCTTCCTCCCACAGATGTAACAATAGGCCCTGATCATGCAACATAGCTTGTGCTGCTCCCACAATAGTTTTGTTCTTTCTTTCTGCAACCCCATTCTGCTGTGGGTTATGAGGTGCTATTAATTGTCTTTGAATTCCTTCTGAGGCACAAAAGTTCTTGAATTCGTTAGAGATGTATTCTCCACCATTGTCGCTCCTTAGAGCCCTCACCTTCTTCCCTGTATCTTTCTCGACAAGTGCCTTGAACTAACAAAACTTGGAGAACGTCTTATCTTTCTTCTGCATGAAGAAAATCCAACACTTTCTTAAAAAATCATCAACAAAAATCACATAGTACATGTGTTTTGTTATGGAAGCTATCGAGAATGGTCCACACACGTCTCAGTGAACTCTCTCAAGGATCGCCTTGGCTCAACTTTCCTTATTGTGAAAGGTGTCTTTGGTATACTTCTCCAATGTATACCCTTTGCATGTATCTCTTTGCGCAAGTGCACCCTTTGGAAGTCTTGTAGAAATTTGCTGCATGATCTTCAAAGCGCTGTGGTGTAGATGGCCCACTTTCCTCTGCCATAAATCACTGATGTCTTAGCTCTCCACCTTCTCTGTTTTCGTGTTCAAGGCAGCACAATCTTTTACATCCAATTTGTAGAGGTTCTTTACTCGAACTCCAATCTTTTTCACCAGCCTTGTGGCTTTCTGACGAAGGAACGCCTTTCCTTCACTGAAAATCACATCATAGCCACGATCTTCCAACATAGCAAAAAAAACAAAATTCTTGTTTAAACCAGGAACATACATGACAACTTTTAATGTGAGTGGATTACCTAACTCCCTCTGAAAGGTAACTGCACCTACACCGGTAGCGCTATACCTTCTGTCATCTCCCATCCCGATGTGCATCTAGAGATCTTTCTCCTCCAAGCTACTGAAGAATTCTTTGTTGCCGGTTATATGGAACGAAGCTCCACTATCCAAGTACCACACAAAACCCATCACCGATGACACCATGCATGCGATGAGAGTGAAATACAACTGGAATTGTGAAGCGAGTGCTTCACCTGCTGCTCCTCCTGAGGCCTTCTTGTTGGTCTTCTTTTGTGGACAATTTGTGTCATAGTGTCCATGTTCATGACAGTGAAAACATTTCACCTTTGACAAGTCTCGCTTCTTGCCTGCCTTGCTGGACTTCGATTTGGAATGGGATGCCTTCCCTTTCCCTTTCTTCGCCTTTCCAGCCAAGGCACAATTTTCCTCGTCATCAATCTTTGATGAGGATCCATCTTTGGTGCTCTGCCAAATCTCTTCTTGTACCAAGTCGGACCATAATTGCTCCCAGTCTGGTAGCTTCTCCCTCCCATTCACAGAGTCCTGGTAGCTATGCCAGCTCTTGGGAAGGCCTAGAAGAGCTAGGTTGGCCAAATCATCCCGGGCAACTATTATCCAAACACTTCCAAGCTCATCTCGACATTGAGTGAACTTCGTCAAGTATTTTTGGATTGTGTCGCCCTTTTCCATCTTGATCTTTCTGAGCTTGTCTTTCAGCGCCAACTTCTTGTGGTCGCTGTTATTCTGAAACAAATCTGTCAAGGCCTTCCACATAGCATATGGAGTTGCCTTTCCATGGAGACTCAAGACAATATGATCTCGAACTTCCTCTAACAAGATCCTTCTCGCCTTTGCTACATTCTTCTTCCATGCATCAAGAAGTTGAGCATCTGCTGCTGTGGGCTGAGGAATATCACTGTCAATGAATGCCTTCAGTCTATTGTCCTCTAGCACTGCCTCCATCCTGTCCTTTCATGCTATGTAATTCAAATTTCCCTCAAGGGCATATTTGAGTCTCAAGCCATTGAAAGACATCTTGATTTGTTGCTGGCCCTGTTCAAAACAAACTCCGGTTCTTCTCTTCTATTGTGATTCATGGCGCTTTGATACCATGTAGAAATTATACAAAGGGATTCAATCTGATCTTGTAATGTACTAAAACAAAATACTGAATCCTTCTACAAATTGCGGAAACCAATTACAATCGCGCAATCACATAACAAGAGAGAAACTATCAATCGCACAACACAAGATGTATCTGGGAAAAGCAACTGTTCAAAACCTTGCTATCTGTATATTGCATAAAGTCAAGACCATGAAACAAAACAATGCTATTTCTCTCACTGAGAAACCTCTACACTCTGTTGACTGTCTCACTCTGATCTAGGCAAAATCAGTCAAATACTTAACCAATTCTCAGCCTCTGTCTGACCAGCCTTGCTCACGCATTCTTCGAGGAATTGTGGCCCTATTAAATAGGAAATTCCCAAGAATTGATTGAGCAATTCATCCAAGGCTTCCTAATGACTCTATACATGACTCGTACAAGTTTCTAAATATACCATTGATAGTTATCTTCTCTTTAACTTCACTCTCAATTGGGCCTTCCTTAGAACTGACAAGCAACAACTATTTATAGCGAATTATCAGTTAACTGATTGACCACTACTTGTGAATTAAATCAATATTTAATTCACTGAACCTATCACTAGCTCATCTCTCAGTTAGAACTAGTTAAACTGATTTTAACTCAATTAATTGAATTAACTAATTACAACTCTCAAATAACTGTAACTGGACTCCCCTAAAATCATGGGAAAACTCTACATGCATCCTCTCTGACCCTTGCTAACTAAGTCTTCCTGACTCAGTTAACTAATACAAGTTGTCATTAGATGAAATTACAATTTCTCTTCCAATTTAATTAAGGGAAAATTAAATCAGAAGCCCCCTTTGGAGTGCCATTTCTTAGTGCCATTTCAACACTTCTCGTGTAGTGGCTTCTTCCTGCAGGAAGTATGTAGCCTTTCACTAGCACTCTGATGCATTTTTAGTCCCTCAACATAGATGAGCAATGTGAGACTCAAGCCCGACTAGCTCACGAGTCACAACCAATACTCTGATACCCATGTTATAAAAAGAGAGAAATAAAAACATAATTGACACGTAACCACAATTCATAATAAATGCATAGGAAACAAAATCTACGTGGCTCACCCAATATGGGCTGCATCCACTCAGAAATGGCTAGGGCTTTTATTATGTCATCGTCAAACTCTTTGGCATTTCAAATTTTTACAGTCTCCATGCTGCTTTTTACCATGCCCTCAAAATAGCCCAAAAGCAACTGACAATGAAGTCATCATGCATTTAAATAGGCTACATTGCATGAAAATACCATGTGTTAACAAAACCTGGAGTCCATAAACCGCCAATGGTAGAACTGTTAATGACCATATCAAATTGACTCTGTGACCGAGTCAACTTTACCCTAACTACCCTAACACACACATCATAAGAGCTCTTTCCTTTTTTGCAGCAGAGCTAGGGCTCTGTTAAAACTTAACAATCTATGCATATAATTTCTGTTGTCCTCAATTTGATAATTTTATCTGAAAGACCACTTTATGTGTTTTTTTCGTCAGGAACTTAGGGCTATTGGAGTACAAACTACATGGGGAAAACCGGCTGAAATTGGAAAAATATTTGAATCAACCATGTTTGATGCAGTGTTGGATAACAATGGCAAAGACTTCGATACTGTCAAGTACGCTCTTCTTCACATTAATAATTGATTTGAAGAATTCAAATTTCCATTTTTGTCAACTGCATTTATGTGCTGTGCATGTACTCAAAGAAAATACAGCCTTCTATAAGCTTTCTTTTGCTAATTTAAGAACTGATCATGATATACTGAGTTGAATTGTGTCTTTAATCGTTTGACTAAACTGCCACTAGAGCACATGAAATTGTCTTAAGAGAATATTGATAAAATCAGCATTACGACCTGATACAAGATAATTCATTTTATAATTTTCACATTAAATGGCATATTTAATAAGTTTGAAGACAGATTTAATATGACGAAATGAATAAATATTTTTGTAAGAGAATGAAAAATAAAGGTATAAGAAAGATAAATAAATATTAACAAGGGACATTTATCCTATAGTAGGCTTCTGCTGTACAATAAATTAAACGTAGGTCATCCTACATACATATAGTGTCTGTTGATTCCGTGGCTTGCTGTAACGTTTGCTACGAAGGTTATAAACTAATATGTATACCTTGGAAGCCAACCTCTTTTCCCATATATTTATTCACTTTTTCATAATTGTTGCTCACTTCTCTTCCTTCATTAAGAAAGATCCAAAAATTGTGAGAAATTTTAACCTGTAACTTTGAATGGCCACAGACATTTGTATATGACGTCAGATGAATGTCATATGACACATGATTCTGGGGTTATTTGAAAAGATATACCCATTGGCATAAACCTTTTTTGATTCTAATTTTTTTATTCAAAATATTACATTCTCTTTCTTATTGAGCTACTTTTCATCTCTATACTTTCGAAATAGAGTAATTATCCACAGTTGCTTTCGTTATTCATTGTTCTATTGTTTCCATGAGCAGTAGCCTTGGCGTTAGTATCAGTGGTCATAAGCTTGTACTGGTTTGTCCTATATTTTTTCGGAATAATGGTAATTTTCGAGTGCATAATTTGACAGTGGTTCAGAGATTTCCAATTGGAAATTCAAAAGTTCAAGTTTCTAAAGGAAAATATGGACAGCAAAGATCAAAGCGACAACTTTGTGTTGGCAACCTAAGCTTTGAGGGATTGGATAAAAGTGTCAAAAATACAAATGTGGCAGTTGAATCCAATGTCAAAGTTGAGAACCCACATGAGAAGTTTCTGGACTTGCAAGGCAAGGTTGTTGCTATGGACGTTAATAGTGGCAGATGTGCAAGAAGAGAAACCCACAAAGTTTGCGTGCAGAATCAGGATGGAAAAACTTAGTCAGAAGGTTGCACTGCAGAGAAGTATGGATTGTGGAAAAATGAGGACCAGAAAGGGTCTATTGTGGAAAATTGAAATAGTTAAATGCGGCCTATGTTGCATGGGGACCTGCTCCCACCCTTAAAATCTGTAATATCCCGTTTCGGGGATATCTCTAAAACACGACAAACTCCAACCAGAGATGGACTGGGCGGGCATGTACCGGATATTCCGCCTCTGAAAGAGGATGAGATCCGGAGGTTACCTGGCCCTTTCCAGACTCTGTCTAAGAGTGATAGATAAACACACCAAGTGGTATAGAATTAGAATGTTCAAGAATATATAAAAATAACAGTGCAACAGACATATAATAGCATAGAAAGAAAATACGGCAACTCATCCAGAAACATAGAGAGGAAATGCTAAGCCATTTTATTAATCTGAGAAATATAATGAAGTACAATAGGTGATTAGAATGATGGCACCTAATCTTGCTCAAGGCAAGTGAAGAAATGCTCTCAAAATATACAGGAAATGGCTGCTCTCTGATCTGCGTCCCAACTACTAGAAAACTGCCGTGTCGCTGCTACTGCTGGAATGACTGAAGACTAGGGACTGATCCCCTTGCCGGAATGAGCTGAAAATCTGCAATCCTCCTCTACTCACCAATCCCGACAAAACCCAGAAACCATATCAAAAATGACCGGCCCCCGAAAATCACTAGAAAATACCTCCTCAGGGAATTATGCTGGCCTCCAAGGCTCTGCGCAGAGGCTAAATGAGAATAGCTGAAACACTGCCTCAAACTCCACCAAAATCCTCCTACAGGCAAAGGTTGATCCTCTGCTCAAAATCTTGGCTAAATCTCCTGAAGAAATCCCGATCCGAAGCACCTCCAAAATAAACTGCGTCCCCTTTCCCAGTGACTGCGCAGTCTCTACTAAAACACAGCTCTCAGCAAACCCAAACAACAAACCTCTCACAAAATACTGAAGAAATAACCTTGCTCGAGCAGGCGCTCGAAGTCCCCCGGGGCTAAGGGCGAGATCTCTGACCGGAGACACTCAATGCACTAAACAGTGCTGCAGACAGGCTAAACAGCCAGCGTGCTCAAGAAGACAAAACGTCTAGCTCAATATCATCAACAACAGAATGAATCAAATGAGAAGGCTCCCCCTTCTTTTATAACGTTGGCCTTCCTCCAATCCCAAGGCCATCTCCTCAACGTAGCCTCCATCTCTTGCCACGTGTCCAATCTCTCCTGTGCAGAAGCTTCTAGAGCTAACGTAGGCCCCCTCTCTACGTGGTGCTTGGCCCCCTTGGCTCCCCCTTAAGTCACAACGTTGTGCTACTAGGAGGGTGTTTTATTTCACTTAAGTGAGTTAGACCCTCTCCACTCACTTTTTATTTATTTACAAACTATAGATGGCAAAACTAAACAAAATCGAATATTCCAATTAGCTGTCGCTAATTAGGAATATTACAGTCTCCCCCGACAAAACGTTGCTTGTCCTCAAGCAACTGAAGTGATGGATGCTGCAAAATCTTCTTGCTCTCCCAAGTGGCATCCTCATCCGGCAAATTCTTCCACCTCACCAAGAATTCCCGGATTGTCCTGCTCCTTAACTGCCTCTCCCTGGTATCAATAATGGCCTCTGGCTGCAACACCAAGTGCCCCTCATCATCCGTAGGTGGTAGCTCCTCTGTCACTGTCACCTGTTGCCCCAACGCCTTCTTCAGGCATGATACATGGAAAACGTTGTGGATCTTGCTGCCTTGGGGCAACTCCAACTCATACGCAACCTGCCCAATCCTGCGTATCACCCTGTATGGCTCGTAAAAGCGAGGCTTGAGCTTCTCAGCTCCCTTCTGCTTCAGCGATGACTGTCGGTATGGCTGTAATCGTAGGTAGACCAAGTCTCCTACCTCAAACTGTCTCTCCACCCGACCTCTGTCGGCATACAGCTTATGCTGGTTTTGTGCTGTAGCCATATTGTCCTTGAGAGCTTGGAGGATGTCTTGACTCTCTTGGATCCAAATCTTGGCTCTTGGAGTCTTGCTAGCACCGAACATCACATCAGCAAAAGATAAGGAATGGTACCCATACAAAGCATAAAACGGTGACATACCAATGGACATGTGATGTGTCGTGTTGTAGCAGTACTCCCCCAAATGCAACCATCTCAACCATGCTCGCTGCTGCCCACTGACATAGTTACGCAAGTAGCCCTCCAGCCACTTGTTAACTATCTCCGTCTGTCCATCCGTCTGTGGGTGATAACTGGTACTCGGTGTCAACTCTGTCCCCACCAGCCGGAAAGGCTCCTGCCAAAATCCGCCCATGAAGCGGCTGTTCCTGTCATTGATGATGGTCTTAGGAAGACCATGCAGCCTGAAAACCTCTCTGAAGAACAGCTCGGCCACCTGTGCTGCTGTGTAATGCGCGGATATGGCGAAAAAGTGCGCATACTTTGTCAGCCGATCAACGACGACAAAGATACAATCCTTGCCCTACACCATGGGCAACCCTGTGATGAAGTCCATCGATATGCTCTCCCATTTCCCCTTCGGAATGGGAAGAGGCTGCAACAATCCTACGGGATGGCTCATCTCCCCCTTGTTCCTCTGACAAACATCGCACTCCCTGATGTGCTGGAGTACGTCCTCCTTGAGGCCCTTCCATGAGAACCTCTCTCTAATGGCCCTGTAGGTTTTGATAAACCCCTGATGGCCTGCCAATGGAGAATCATGTGATGCCTGGAGTATCTTCTTCTTAAGCTGAGATCCCTCAGTCAAGAAGATCCTATCCTTGTAGTAGATGATCTCATCAACCACCCTGTACCTGTCATCCGCCACCTGTCCATCCAGCACCTCACATGCAAATTTGTCCTTGGAGTACTCCACTAAAAGTCGAGCCCTCCAATCTGTATCCAAGCTCATAAGAGATAACGTGGCTAGTCTATGTGAAAGGGCATCTGCTACCACGTTATTCTTACCCTTGACATACTCAATGTCAAAGTCATATGCTTGGATCTTACTGATCCACTTCTGCTGCCTCTCCTGTAGCTGCTTCTGCTCCAAAAAGAACTTGAGGCTGTTGTGATCAGTCCTCACCTTGAACCTGTTCCCTACCAAATACTGCCGGAATTTGGCCAAGGCATGCATGATGGCCAACATCTCCTTGTCGTATATAGAATACAACCTCTCATGCGGAAGGAGCTTCCGGCTCTCAAAGGCTATAGCGTGTCCCCCCTGCATCAATACTGCGCCGATCCCCTCTCTCGATGCATCACACTCCAAGACAAATGGCTGCGTAAAATCCGGCAACGCAAGCACTGGGCAGCTACTCATCACCTCCTTGAGCCTATCAAAGGCTCGCTGTGCTGTATCTGACCAACTGAATGCCCCCTTCTTCGTCAAATCTAAAAGGGGTGCAGCAAGCTGTGAGAAACCTCTGACGAACTTCCTGTAATAGGTACATATCCCAATGAACCCTCGAAGTTCCGTCACGTTCCTCGGCTCTGGCCAATCTCTGATGGCTCTAATCTTCTCCTCATGGACCCTCACTCCGTCCACTCCAATAATGTGACCCAGATACAACATCTCCGTCATCCCAAACTCACACTTGGAGAGCTTAGCATAGAACTGTTGCTCTTCCAAGATGCGTAGCATTGCCTCTATATGCTGGAGATGCTCCTCCCAAGTCCTGCTATATATGAGTATGTCATTGAAGAAGACCAATACAAACTTCGTTAGATGATTGCGGAAGATATGGTTCATGCAAGACTGAAAGGTGGCTGGTGCATTGGTCAGCCCAAAAGGCATAACCAAAAACTCAAAGTGCCCATAATGACACCTGAAGGCGGTCTTGGGAATGTCCTGTTCCCTCACTCGAATCTGATGGTACCCTGTTCTCAAATCAATCTTCGAGAAGAACTTGGCTCCTCTCAACTCATCCATCAACTCATCGATCCTGGGTATAGGATACTTGTTCTTCAGGGTCTTCTTGTTCAGGGCCTTGTAATCAATGCACATCCTCAGGGTGTCATCCTTCTTCTTCACCAGCACTACGGAAGAAGCAAACGGACTCGTGCTCGGTCTGATGTGCCCAAGAGCCAGCAACTCCTGGATGGCCCGCTCAATCTCATCCCGATAGGCTTTGGGATGCCTATAGGGGGTAGTGATCACTGCCTGGATACCCTGCTTAAGCTCAATGGTGTGCTCAAACCCTCGGTCCGGTGGCCGACCTGGTGGTATATCCCCAAACACTACATCATGCCTGTCAAGGATGGCTTGTATATCTGGATGAACTGCTCGACCGGTGGTCTCTGCCTCTGATGCCCGCAACTCAATCGCCCACTCTATGTCTCCCTTTCAGAAGTCTGCCTCCATCAGGTGTGCTGAAACTGTTTGAGGTGGGTAAGTGTGCATCCCACGGATCTTGTCATGCTTCCCGGTCTTCTTGTCATCCCACTCCATCTCTAAGGCCTCCCAATCTGTAATATCCCCTTCATCACTATCCATGGAAACTGAATGGTTACAAAATCTGTGATTATGGTTGGCTCATTTATAATTATTACCCATTTACAGTAGAGCACAGAAACACTAAATATGGCCCGAGCAGAGCCTTTACAACAGGCAATGGAATTGCAGCTGCTTCATCAATAACCAATAGCTCCACTTGAGAAAAATTTTCATAATCTTGGGGCTGGATATACTGCAGAGCAAACAATTGAAGTTATCATTCGTGCTCCAATATATTAATATACTTTTTACATTGAACTGAAGAAAGGGAAACAAGCAAATGCTAGCCATCATACAATGCTTTGACATAAGAGTTTTGAGTGACATACTTGAAAAAAAGAACTCATCCACTGATATTTATAATCATTTGAGTTATTTAAGTTAAACACAATGTCAAGAATCAAGATTCAATACCCTCTATTATCTTTATCACCCAATACAAGATTTAAATTTTTCCCAAAGAAACGCTTATTAAATTGGCAGCCATTATTTCTCCCTGCTTTAAAAACCCTACATTTAAATGAAAACAAGCATTGCATTTCAACTACAAAAATCTATTAGTGTTCAAATGTACATGTGTGCATCACTTGTGTAGGGTATTCCTTTTCCACTTTCACATTATCCAAGAATGTGTGCAGTATAGTTCACATTTTTTGTGATTTAGATTATCTTGTAAAAGGAAAGGTAAATTATTTCCCATGGAAAAAGAAGGTTTTCTTTTTTTACTACTAGAAATGGTACAACAAAGTTCCATTTCTACCCGAAACTCCTATGAAACAGGAACCAAATAAAGGCCATGTCCTCAATGGACATCATTTGGCTTTGAAAATGGTCATTGCACCGTGTTGTTTCTTATATTACATCATGATAGTTTCTTAGGTCATTTCTTGTTTCTTGAGATGAAAAACAACCAAAGAAATTGTGAAGATTCTTTCAAGAAATAAATGACCATTTCTCAATCATATCTCAACTATTTTTTATTTTATTCAGTGGTTGCTTACTTTGAGAGAAATTTGACACTTTTATAAGGAATATAACATAAAAAACACAAAATGGGAAGGAATTGATGAGGTAGATGACCTTTAGTTGTTGTCAATTAAAAATTGATAATACACGATGCATGTTCTATATTACAAACTAGATTCCTTCCTGGAGTTAGGACACAGAGTATTGAATCAAAGTTGTAGTTTCTAACTTCTTGTATTGGTTCATCAATCTTGAAATTCAGACATTGTATGTCTTCATTGCTTCATGTTTGAATAATTTGCATTATATCGTACAATAGGAAATTAGGAATTATGATTATTATTACTTTATGGATATGTTAAGTTACTTTTAAGTTTGCATGGTTTAGTGTGAAATTATTCTTGTGCCCCTAGGCCCAGGTGAAGGAATGCCAAGGACTGAGAACCATAGTTTTTAAATGGTATTGTTTCTTATACCCAAAAACCCCTCAACATCACTTCTTATTAGTTCTTAAAAATAGTGTTGTAAACAATCTAAGAATTGATATAGCAAAATCTCGCACTTCTCAAGATAAAGTCCTAAAGCTAAAGTGTGATACCATGTGTAATTCAATAGCCCCATTGTCACCTCACCAACCTCTTTTCACTTTGGGCTAGCTCTCCTCCAACTCAAGGGGGGTTCTCCCTAGTAGATGTTAGGGATCTAATGGCCCAACCAAAGGCTATGACAAGAGCCCCCTAACTCTCTATGTTTACTACTATCAATTAAAATATTGAACAATAGGGCCAGACATGCATCCTGAAGATAAAATTGCGAGAGTATTTTTGGGTAATTTCAAAGGGAAAGTCCCCAAACACATATAATCAAGGAACTATAACGTGATTTCAAACATTAAATATCAACAAAATCGTTTAAAGGATATTGAAAGGAAAAAGGTGATGGAAGATAGAAAGTGCCTTACTTAAATGCTCTAAGGATTTTTCAATAGTTGCTCCAAAAGCTTCACTTCAAGGCCCTCCAAGATCGTCTCCAACAATGCTATACCATCAGCTTCAACAATGTTGCTCCAAAAATGTCCTCAAGGTCTTCACAACAAGTTTACTAGAAGTTGCCCCAACAATATATTCAATAAGGTCTTCATTGTCAACTCGTCTCTTGTTTGGGTGCCTTAATGTGAAATGACATGTTTCCAGGACTGAATTCAATGCAAGGCATATTTGAAACTCTAACTCTGTCTTCCGGTGTCTTATTAGAAATTATTTCAGTTTTCATTTTGTGTTTTCAAGTTATATATTGTTTTCAAGTTTTTACATTTATAATTTTATTGCAATGTGGCAGACTGATCAGGGCAGTACAGGAACAACCCCAAGACGGGATGATCGCGGAAAGAGGCCAGCAGAAGAACATGTAAAGTACCAGCATTGCTCTATCTTCAGGTATTTTAGTTATTTACATAATTGAAATAATATTAATTTTGTTCAAATATGCAAACACCTAGCCATGGTACGCCTGATGATTCCCTCTATGAGGAAGAGCTTTCTTCATTCCTATCTCCAGCGCTCTTGTTGCGAAAAAGGGCACGAGAAGCAAGGTTGGAATTTAATACTTTGATAGACGCGCCTCAAACACCTGAAATAGAAGAGAGGATAAAACAACTTATGAGCCAGCTAGAAACATATCAGGTAATAATAAAAAGTCAAAAGGATATTTTTTTTGTTCTACATGAGATGAATTGTGATAGTTTGATTTTTAATTTTTACATTGACTAAACTAACAAAAATTTCTTTTGTATGTAGCGTTATCTGGCACTTGCTGAACCCAGTGTTGGTGGTAGTGGGACACAAGGGAAAGAGATTGCCCAGAAACCCTCTCGTACACCTTCTACTCCTTTAGGTGCCAGCCAAGAAACACACCCTGCCCAAGCAGACACCCAGCCAACCGCTGAACGTGTTGGCAATGATGAGGCTGATATGGCCAACTACATTATTGCGTTTCCGGGAGCTACACGTGTCAGCTCCACAGGGACCATTAATGGCACGTTGTTGGTGAACGATGAAGGTGTCCCTATAAAGCATGTACAACTCCCAGGTAAATTTTAATATTTTAACTATTTCATGTACTTTATCTAAAACATATTTATCATGATTTTTATTTTTAAATTAATGATAATATCTTTTTTTTCTGTGTAGGAAACAATGAGTTCTACAGGTTTTTGGAGAGCCATGTGTTGGTAATTTTTGGCCCAACCATACGCACAAGGTGGAATTCCCACCTGAAAAAAGAACTTCTAGATTAGCTAGAAGCCCTTTTTGGGGTCGGCACATTTGACAGAACAACGGTGGCTCGGGTAGCCGACAAATATTTGAAATATACCAGGGACACCTATAGGATGCAATTACAATTTAACCCTAGATACGAGCATCCTCTCACTATTCCAGAGAGTGAGTGGAGAGCACTCATCCATGACGAAAAAGAGAAAAGGGCAAAGAAAGAAGGAAAAATGCCAATTGGACCCGCAAGGTAAATTACAACTTTAATTCAATAGCTTTAATTTTCTCTATGTCTAAAATAAAAGTGTGCTACGTCATATCTGACTTCAATATTTTGATGCTAGGTTGCCTGACACCTCAAAGGCAACCAAAGCTAGGATTGAAGAAAAGGGCCATCACAAGCTAGGCCAGGGCGACTACTTGAAATTAGCCGCAAGAATTGTAATTAAGTAGCTAAACATCTTATAATTAATTGTATCGCCTTCCAATGTTTTTGTAATCCTATCAAATATGATTAAAAATACACAATCATATTTAATGTAGGGTGATGACTTCGGAACAAAAACTACAGAGGAAGATAAAAATATCGCTTTCCATTTCGGCTATCAAGCCGTAGTTGAACGTCGTAGAAGCTTGGGGCAGGTCCCAAGATCCAGAATGCCTGATAAGGTAAAACATTAACCTTTCAATATGTTTGTTTTCGTCCATAAATTTAATGTCTAACAACTTTGTTTAAATCAGGGGAGCAACACTACCGACGAGGCAAATAACCCGGTTTTAGAGCCAGATGTAGATGATCCTCTCGTGCAACCTGATCATTGTAGTGGGGACCAGGCCGACAATGCTGCTATCAGTGAGGGCCGTGACGGTAATTAATTTCCACTTATAATTTTTTCTAATTATACCTCGATGGTTGTCCTTATAACGTTTTTTGTTTATATGACAGAGAATGTTTCCCTTGAGGATCTTACCACCAGAGAGGAAGACAGGGCAACAGTCCCAACGGCGACAACTGGTGCACCAGGTAAATAATCTCATTGCAATTTTTTTTATTAATATTACCGAACTAGTTCATTGATATTTAAAAACTGACAATTAAAATTTAATATTATCTGTTTTTGTAGGCGATGCCCCGTCACTGGATGAGACCAGACATCGTGACTACGCAACTAGGTCAGCAGTGCGGGTCGAAAGGCACGAAACAGGAGCAGAGCATGATGATATTGATGATGTAATTAGGAGATTTAGAAATAGGAAGAAGAAAAAGAAAATTCGATAATGTAAAATATTGTATTATTATAAGACAAACGTTACCATACTTGGAACGTTTTTTGCGTTATATAAAAAACTCATTTATCATACTATTTTTATGTCAAGCATTAATTGCAATGTTTCCTTGCGTACTTTCTGTTGAATTTTTTTTTTATTAGTTATTGAATATTTTTTTATGCTCATGAAAGTAAAAAATGAAATATAGATTGGGTATTGGGGAATTGAGAGTGATGTGAGGGGGGGGGAGGGGCCATAAGATCTTCCACCTTCACGTGGTTGGCCCTGTTTAGTAGAGAATAATTTATTGGAGCGATTTAATCTTGGAGCAAACCTCCCTCGATCCAGCGTAGCAACAAAAAAGTCACTGTTGACTTAGTTGCGACTCTTTCAGATCGTGGGAGGCTTGTTCCAAGTTCATGCAACTCCAATAAATTGTTCTTGAAACGAAGAGGAGCTTATTCAGGTATGTTTTGACATTTTCAACATATGTTCTAACATTATCATAAGAATGCATCTTAGAGTAAAAAATACCACATCAATTACTTGTATTTATTGTATAGATAATGATGGATTTTGATTGACTTGGCAGTTTAGGTACAAATCCTCTTGCATCATGAGCAATACAACTTGTCAACCAGGGTCATGTCCAGGATATTTTTGCTTGTGCACTTGACCAGGTTCGTAATGTCACATTTTGTAAGTTCCTTTATAGTTCATAATTCAATATTAAGCTTGTTCATGATTATTATCTAGGTTTTTTGTATGTGTTTTTTCATCTATTTGATTTTAAGCAACTCTACATGTTTCTAGTTGTTCACTATGATTTCTCCCATTACCACTCTCAGGATGAATCCGACTTTATTGTTACATAGGTTACTTTATTGTTACTATGATTTCTCCATTTACGATTTCATAGGTTACATCATGTAAAGTTGTCAATCTCAGGTTGGTGATGAGCTTTAGTTCTCTAGATTTGGGGCTTTTCTGATATTTTCTCCCTCATGTCATTCCCGCATCACCTCGTTGTTTGAGCATGCCAATTGTCTACCACTTGTACCAATTGGCACATGTCAATCTCTGAGTGGTGCCACATTTCACCTATTTTCGGCCCACTTGACCACCTGAAAAACTCAAATCCACACACCATGTGTCTTTATCATGGAGTGCCACATGTCCTAGATATTTAGGCCGATAGGCTTTCTGTTATGAAAGAGATCAATTTTTTTTCGTCAACACTTCTTATCTAGGCACGACACTTGTTACTTGTTTAATCTGACGGTCACAGTCTCTCGAGTTACCTTCTAGGTTTGACATACCACTGGTTTCTGGTATATTTCCATGGAATCGATCTGAAAATACCAGAAACAATCCACACACCTGCAACCGTCGACAGACCTGCCGTTTTAGTAGTTTCATTTCCACAACTGCCAATACACCTGCCATTTTAGTTGTTGCATTTCGGCAACTGCCAATACACTTGCCGTTTCATTCTCCTGGACTTTGTGTATGCATATTTTTCATATAATTTTATCACGAAGTTGGCTGCAGTGCTTTGACATGCCTTTGAATATTTTTGTGGGTTAGAAGACATTTCAGGCCAGAGCTATTGAATAGACTTGATGAGATAGTTGTATTTGATCCTCTTTCTCGCGATGAGCTAAGAAAATTTGCTAGACTACATATGAAAGATGTAGCGATTCTTCTTGCAGAGAGAGGTGTTGCTTTAGGGGTTACAGATGCTGCTCTGGATCTTGTTCTTCAGGAAGCCTATGATCCTGTAAGTAATCACTTTGTTTTGCTTTCTTTCTTATTCAGAGTCTATCTTGCCAAGGGATGTGCCCATTATGGTTTGTTATGAGACCGTTGTCAATTTCATCACCGTCCCTCATAATATGTTTGATTGTGTTTATAAATAATAAACAATTATTACACCAAAGAATAAACAATTAACTGTACTATGAGTAATATGATATCTTGAAATAATTCTCATTATAATTTCATAACCTCTGCTCTCACTTGGTGTTGTCTATATCACTAAGTGTGTCTCCTTTAAAATTATAGTTACAACAGACAATGAACAATCAACTGCACTGTGAGTGATATCTTGTAATAATTCTTATTATAATTTCCTAATCTCAACTCTCACTAGGTGTCTATATCACTAGGTGTATCTATTTTAAAATTATAGTTTCAATGGTAGATAAATTGTTATCTTAAAATTATAGCTTTGATGGTGATACCTTGTGATTGATAATGCAGTTTGAAGCAGCTTTGGCTTTGCCTCTTACAACTTAAAAGTGGTTTTTAGCAATGGGAGTCATGTTTGTTAAGGTTCATACTAATATGAAGATCTTGTAATTCTATATTCAGGATAAGAGAAGATGGCCTCTGCTTTGGGCAGTATGACAACAATTTCCACATCTACCTCATTGGGTAATAATGGAAAGGGGAAGAAGTTGGGTGCAATGTTTGATAATTATGGCAGACAATTGTCTTCTCTTTCAGTTTTTTCACCCATTTCATTTAATCGCTCAAGCAGAAGAGGGACTCTGAGATTACGCGACAGAGAGAAGGTGGTTAATACAAGAGATATGGAAAAGGAGTTGTACTTCAACAAGGATGGCTCAGTGACAAAAAAATTGCAGGTCAGAGAAAAAATTATGTTTAAAGGAAGGTCACCTGCACGTGAAACTTCACTGTGGCGGATCTTTCCTTGTCCACTTATATTCAATTTTAATGTGTTATTTTAATTTTTCATGGAGGATTGTTTTGGCATATGGTCTGGCATTCAATTGCACACTGACTGAAAGCATTGTCAATTTGTCTTGCAGGCGGTGTGAACAAACTTGCTGATCTTGTTGGAGTCACCCTTGGGGCGAAGGGCAAAATGTTGTCTTGGAGAGCAAGCATGGTTCTCCAAAAATAGTTAATGATGGTGTGACAGTAGCTAAGGAGGTAATTTGTAGATGTGTGCTCTAGTTTTCTTTTTAACGTTGTATTAGTTCCCCCTCTTAAATGTATTAGATTTGGTAGGCATAATTTGAAAACTCAAAGGTGAAAGGAAACATATTTGTTACCCAATGGTCTACTTGGCCTATGGACTAGCCACATTAGAGTAATGCATAAAGCTTTTCACAACAATAAAAGGAAAGGGTTATGGCCGAGTCAAATTTTATTGTTATTGACAGTGTAATGAAATGTATCTCAATGCTATGGTTTTGGCCTTTTTATTGGTTGAATTAGAGGACCCAGTTGAAAATATTGGGGCCAAGTTGGTAAGGCAAGCTGCGGTAAAGACAAATGATTTAGCTGGGGATGGAACCACAACATCTGTTGTTCTTGCATATGTTGGAATATTGAAAAATTCCAGAACAATGAATGGAGAATAAATCTCCCTTCCTCTAACACAGAGAAAATAAAAATTTCTTTGACAGGAGACAGAGTTTCAATACTTTGAAAACAAACTTCTATTACCTTCAATAACTCAAAAAAAAACTATTACACTTCTTCCTCACTGAGAGGGATTACAAAATTATGATTGCTACAAAACGCAGTGCATAAAACCAACTCACTATCTGTTCAAAACAAACATACTCTGTCTCTAAAACACTCTGCTGTGTTTTTCCCTTTCGCACTGCTGTGCATACACACTTAAAAAGTTACACTCAGTTTTTCACTTTTTACACACTGCTATGTAATAAAAAATTTACGTACCGTCTATAAAAAAAACTACCAAGCTTTTTCGACCTTTTTATTTTTATATGCCGGAACATATAAAACATATTATAATAAACCCTCTTTTAAAAAAAATAAAATTAAAACTAAATTCTATGGCCCACCTTTCATTTCGCATATGATATATATATAACATATGTTTAAAACATATGTATATATTACATAAAATTAAACTATCAAAACATTAAAGAACCCTTTCCGTCGGACTTCAAAAGTCTGAATAGATTGAATTTCAAACCAAATTTGCGTTCCAAAATGGGATGCTGACGTCTGCCTAATTTTAACTCGAATTCTCAATCCAATGTGCCCTATAAAAAATTCGGGTCCGGTTTTCAGGTTTTCAGATTCCCTTCAATTTCATACGATCCAATATTAATGCTCCACGTGTCCTCCTTTTGAATTTACAAAATTGTTGGGTAAATTTATGTTTGTTTAATTTCTGGTTGGTGAATTGCGTTAATGCTGGTTGTTGTGTTTAAATACAATCCTGTACAGAAATATGGCTGCGGCTGTCTACAAAAAAAACTTGCAGGAATTTTAAATGCTGAATTAAATTTCTGGATGGCATGCAAGCAACCTCCAAAAAAAATGTTGCTGCTGCATCCGTCCTTCTGCTGCAGCAGTTGAAGTTAAAATTCAACAGCACAGGGTTTAATAAGTGAGGGTGTAAAGGTAACTTTTTGTCGATAGTACCGGATTAAGATCATCTATTCATTTTTGTAGGGTCTTATGGTGTTTGGTTTTTTAGTTTTGGGTTGGGCTTATTGAGTCTAAGATAGTTTTTGAGTGAAAAAATTGCTATCATGTATTAAAAAATTTTGGTTCTTTTGTCAAAATTTATGAGCTTGTTAGGAAATACAAAACTGACAATGGTTGCATCTTAAATTTGTGGAAAATAATTTGAAATGAAACCTTTTTGTTTAGGTTGTTGCAGCAGGTGCAAACCCCGTTCAAATTACTAGGGGCATTGACAAGACAATAAAGGCCCTTGTTTCGGAATTCAAAATTTTGTCAAAGGAGGTAAACGCTTGCCTTTTGAGTAGGCTGGTTTTCCTTTTTGTTGATGGTTTGGTGTATCTAATTGAATTAGTTGCCTAAGGTATTTTTGGTTGCAAAGTCCTTTTCATTTTTCACACAATATTGGCCTTGTGGAATACATTTGATTGTGTGGTCTTGTTAGATCTACAACATTTGTAGTTGTTTAGTCTTATGGCCGAGGTGCACTTTTATTATGGAAATAGTTGATGCAATATTGTCATTTAATCCTTACTGCAGGGTAGCATGTCGAGAAGTTTCTTGTGAAACATTTGGTATTCAAAATGACACTTGATCCTATACAGCATCATGCACTTGACTTCAAAATTCATATTCAAAGTGTGCCAAACAATTCTTGCAAAATTTCAAATATTTATGTTGTTTTAAACCATTATCTTTTTCATGTATTAGATGCTGAAAATGTGAAAAAGACTTTGGTATGAAACCAACTGGTGAATAATTTCCAGCAAAACAACCACTTCCAAGACATGATTTAGAAGTAGAACATATGTACTTATGAAGTATAGAAAGATATCCTTGATGCATTGTCAATGTTTGGCTAGGGTTATTTTTGGAGAAAATAACTCCTTATTCCTAGAATAGTGATCTTCAATACAAGTAAATGCCATAGAAGAGAGATCATCGTGTGACATAAACCTATTAACAAAAGTGAACAGGGAATGATTATTAATTATGGCATACTAAGTTGTCAGTGATTTTGACTATTTGTCTTTAACATGTAAAAATGTTAAATTCCAAACTTACATCATCATGGTTTCGCATCATGAGCTTGACTAATTGTCCACCATGCTCATAATTTCATTGTTGTATTCATATCTATAAACAATGTTTCAAATAATAATAATAAAGTTCTATAAGAAAAATCCAGACCTCCATGTTGCTGCTCCTTGTGAGACAAAGTCAAAATTGCATTACACAATCTAACACATAAGAATCTCCTATATCCCGGTGGTATGTATCCAAATTCTTATAATAGTGTCTTCAAGACTTATGTTGACATTTCCAATGAGATATTTAAGCAATGAAAGATGGAGCCTTTTTCATTGTTGTATATGTAACAGTATTTTATTAATATAAAGATTGATGGTTTTGTCTTTCTGAAAATGAAATGTAAAAATAATTTATCGTGGTCAATTGAAAAGTTTTTTTTTTAAAGCTTTTCATTATGGAAGGGTGACATAGATATATGCCCTTCTAATTGAAATTCGGACCTGCCCTTCAAATTTGATCACTGTGTGGGACCTTAACAAACAATAAAACTATTCCATCGCGCGTTATATAAAACATATAACAAAACCTTTGTCAAAACTTCAAACGAACCCTTTAGCCATGGGTATTTCATCACGAATTTATCATTTTACCATGTACCTTCTTCTAGAGGAATATTCTTCCACTTGATTAGGTACTTCATAATGGTTATATGTCAAAGAGATACAAAATGTTTATCTATAACTTTTTGTGGTTCAAGAATCAACTTTCATTCTTCATCTAATTTTGGAAGTTCTATTTAGATTGGCATATTTTTTCCCAAAACCTTTTTTAGGCAAGATACATGAAAAACCTTATGAATGCAAGAAGAAGGAAAATATAACTTCTATACCACTTGTGCAATCCTATGAATAATTATTTAGGGCCATAACATTTTGAGCTAATTCTTTATTCTTCTTTTTCTTGAATGAAGATTGCTTATAATGCTATAATCTAAAAAATACCCAATTACCCTCCTCAAATTATCTTTCACTTCAATGTTGTTCCCCTTGTTGTTTTATCATGTTTCATGTCATCTGAAGGTTTTCCATAATAATTTTCAAAGTTTCTTTAGTATTTTCCATATGTGACTCTGTTTCCTATACTTTGGACTTATCTTGCAAAAAGTATGAGATACTAGGAGTTGGATATCCATAAAGGACCTTAAATGGGGAAATTTTAGTAGATGTGTGATAGGTAGTATCATATTACCATTCTTCCTCGACGAACCCACTTCATCCATTAAGATTTCTTTTCTAAAGAGTAACATTGTAGATAACCTTAAAAACATTTGTTAACTATTTTTGTTTGACCATTTGATTGTGTTTGATATGTAGAACTCATGGCAACTAGTGTTTCTCCACTCATATTAAATAATTATTTCCAAAAGTTTCTTGTTGCTATTACTTTAGGAAAACCATGAAGACTATGAATTTCTTTCACTGACACTTCTGCCACTTGGCTTGTTGTTTATGTACTTTGAGCTCTACAAAAAAAATCTACAAAATTTGTCTATATAAATGACCACAAAAATGTAATACTTACCTTTATATTTCAGTAACGCTGTAATAAAGTCTATTGATATATCTTGTAGTCTTTGAATATGTATGTGGAATGGTTGAAGTAACCCTAGA
>JAXQQM020080454.1:0-16624 GCA_034641835.2 Pinus albicaulis | reverse complement strand
CCCTTTCTTGTATCCCCTGCCCAGTGAATTGCTAACGCTTATGGCTGAAAGAGAAGTAAAGGCTCGTTCCATAGGTCCCTATTCATGGGACAAAAAGACTAATAAAGTGAAGATAAAAGAGTCATAATCTAGAAAGACCAAAGAGTAAGACTCTATATGTGTTCTTAGGTGCCCCCGTCATAGCCTTCAGATAGCGCTATTTAAGCCATATAAGCTAAGAAAGAGAGTAATAAGAAGGGGTGTGAAAGTGAAAAAGTTGTTTTCACATTAATAAGACCCAGCTATATGCCTAATAATCCAACCGGTATAGGCCTCTAGGAATAGGACATAGAAAGAGATTCCAAAAGCCTAATTGTATTGTACCCCCTATCGCTCCAAAAGCAAGGGTCATAAGGCGATAGGATAGGTCCCTGCTCCACTACCATATGCCCCGCTACCTAATTAGCTCCGCTACCACAGGTTATCACTATGTGGACCAAAGGAAATTGAACCAAAAAGAAGGTTGTATTCTCGGCCTAACAAGCACAACTAGAACAAGGTAGCCACAAGGCCCAATGATATCAAAAGGTTCCCATTCAACAGCACTGAAACACCATGATCCCCTTCCTCCTTGTTCCCACGGCCTAATGAGAAAGATGGTGGTATAACCGATAGAAAGTAGAAACCTTCCCACTTATTCTTCTAGGTGAAAAGATCTATGGGTAAAACCTATCTCTAGAGCTGTCCCCATTGAATCGGTAACGCTCTTCATGGCTAACATATAAGTAAAGGGTCTAAAGATTCAAGGTCAGAAGTCAAGAGTCCTAAGGTAAGGGTCCTAAGGTTTTCTCATAGGTCTCATAGGTCATAGGTGTTCTGCATAGGATCAAGGCTATTCCCACGCAAGGAGGTAAGAGTAAGAGGTTACCACTGATATAGGCTGTTGGGGCTGGCGTTAATAGTTCAAAGGTCAGAGGTATAAGAGTGTCAGTAGGAACCCAAGGCGTAGTGTTTATAACCTTACCTTACTTTGAGGGGAATAAAGGCATAATTACATATATAATTTTCAAAGGATTGACCTTGTCAACTCGTATCGGAAAAGTGCCAGTGATATCGTAGTTGTTTGCTAAAGCGTAATTACGTATATATAGTTTGAGGGGAATAAAGAAAATATATGGGAGAGGGGAAGAAAGCTTTATATAGATGGGGTGAGGGATATATAGATTGATAGGGAGAGATAGTGAATATCTATATCTATAGTGAAGGTCCTCGCTTATTATTAAAAGAAAGGAGATAGGGCCGCCATTGTGCGTAAGCATGACTCGACCAACGGGCCGCCATCGATGTCACTTACCTAAAAAACAATGGGCACAAGAAGCATAGCCCGTTGCAAGCAAAAAGTAAGTCCGATCAGAATTGCTAGTTATAAGCCTTGCCTTTCGGACGGACGAAAGTGTCTCCGACATACAGTTGAACGAGTAATTCATGAATGCTGCCGGGATTTATTGTATCCCTGGCGCGGTCAGTTTTTCGAGCAATAAATAGCTTTTTTTAAATCCTCCTCACCATGATATAGACTCCAAGTTTCAGTGGCGGAGCACGAGGACCTTGACTCTGGGTTCTTCGATAGATGAAAATAGATGCCGGAAGGAAGCACGACTGGGGTCTTCGCGCGGACACTACTCTACTGGTCCGAAATGAACCACAAGATGATAGATCCTACGGGATCAGTATAAGCACCAGAGAGAGTCGCTTACCCACCACCAGCATCATACATTGATCCAGTCGAAGAACCAGGTGTACCAGCACCAGTAACAGTAGCATACCTTACAGTTCGATAGCCAAAGCCATAAGCAGGACCAGTCCATGCAGTAATCAATAAGTCCAGCACCAGTACCAGTTTATCCAGCACCCCGCGCAGTAGTTTCAGTTGCTTACCTTAAACCAGCACCAACACCAGTAGCATCAGTTTATTCAACAGCATAACCAGTACCAGTAGCTAAGAGAAAAGCATATAAGCAAGCATCTTAACTAGATCCATACCCATAGCCAATACCAATAGCAAAGCCAGAAGCTAGGGTTGTAGTACCAGAGGTAGCAGTAGAAGCAGAGGTAGAGACAGAGGTATCTAAGCTAGCAGCACCTCCAGCACCAGCAGCTATTGATGTCTATGAAGCAGCCCTTGAAGCACACGTTGAAGCATCCGTTGAATAAGCACCACCAGCGGCATAGACAGGTGCAGAGTTCTCTATTCAATAGCTCGCTCCGGCATCCCTTCGAGTTCAAATGCTAGGTGGAGGATTAACCAGCACCAGAGCTCCCAATCCAAGATCCAGTCTCCGCGGCATTGGTGATTATATCAAATAGAAAATTAGACCTTCTTGTTCGATAGCTTGTTAAAGAGCCTATAGATTATGAGCAAGATGCAGTAGATACGGTTTACCAGTTCATCAAGCTAATAGGTGAGGACAGAGACAAAGGTTCCATTTATAGTTGTAGTTCGAGAGCGAGACAGGTGCAAAGCGGAGAGATAGCCTACGAAATAGTCCGTTTCGTAATTAAGACTAGGTTGAGTCCCAGCCTTTATTCGCAATTATGGTTCAATATCCAAGCGCAGTTCTATTATTACTGAGGAGGCAGTCTTGAACGATTATTAATTAATTGCGGAACGAAACGAGTCTCTATCCATCCGGAGCATAAGCCAAATTACTGAAGATCCATAGCCAGTGTCTTTTCCAGCCAAAGCCCCGTTGAAACACCAATTGTAGTTTACCTTGTAGATCGCCAGTTTGAGTTCCAAATCCCGTTAATGACCGAGCAAAAGCATCAGTAAAAGAAGGCAATGCTAAAGGTAGCGAAGCCTCAAATCCCGACCAAGTAATCTCTTAGAGGTCCCCACTTGTCCTTGAAAAGAAGAAGACAAGCCAGACCCTTGAGGAAGACCCAAGGCCAAGCTATAGTTTCCATTTTTGTCACAGTCTCCATCTATGTAATTACGCTTTCTTCCTTGCCCTCAGAAGCGCAAGCCCCTCCGGGACCTTTATTTTACTTTAATGAATTGAAAGTCAGAGCAGATCAACAAGAGATTACAGCAAAGCAGAGACTCTAGAATCGGCAGGACACTCTCTTCTCTATCTCTTACCGGGAGTTAGGGTCAGGAGAGAGTACAACGGTTGGATGCTAGAAAATAGGTCTAATTCATGCTTTTTACTTAAAAACCCATCGGCCCATAATAGTGAAATCTACATCTTTCCGTCAGTTACCTACAAGACAAGGAGTCATCCCAATTATGACCTCATCAACAAACCAGTCCTTATCAGCCTTACCTCCTCAATAATCTCCTCCAGAAGCGAGTCCTTCTTGCACTTACCCGATTAAGTCAGGAGTTCCAAGATAGGATAGGCAACAGGAGGAACCAACCAACCGCTCGCCCGAACCCCACTAACCCAGAAGTAATTAAGAGCGAGAGCTTCTGAAGACACGAATAACCTTAGGCCCGGTAGGGTGAGCATGCTGAACTCTCGACTATAAGGCCGCCATCGACTCACTATTCATATGGTGAGGGAGAGCATTAATCATTCAATGCCAAGTTTAAAGTAGATCTATCGACTTACCCTCTCATCACGCGAAAGCTAGTCTATCTTTGGGAAGGAAGGGACTCGCTTTCCCGACATAGGAGGGGAAGGAAGGATTGCGAGACTGACATAAGCAGGGTGAGCATGAGGAAGCAAACACTCCAACAACCCCAGAGGAACGGCAGGTCTCTATATCTCTATATCTCTAGGAAGGATTGGCTCTTCATAAACAACTATCTAGGAAGGACAGTCATTCCTCACACCTATCTCCCTTGAGAGCTTTTTTTTACCCACCTCGGAACCTTAGTAGTACTTCCGATCTATTCCATGGCCTCTTCCCTCGAGGAATTATGACTGGGAACATCTGAATACCAGGAGTTTGCGTGATTTACCCACCTACCTACCCCTATACAATTTACCCTACACTTACACAATACGGACGACAGCAGTTAGCGTTATAACCTTAGAATACTTATGCAAAAACTAGTATACACAGGTAACCTATTTAGTAATTGACCTCATAGCCCGAACCATAGACCTGGAGATTCTCCAACTTATCCTTCCTTCTAAGAAGCCCATATCCACTAGTGCTATTGAAACCATCAATGTGGATGATACACTAAATGGGAAAAGTGAAACGTAGATATGCGATATCATATGTGGGATTATTCCCAGGAAATTAGATATATTTCTGATCATAGTAGGTAGTGTCCCAGCCAGGAGCCCTTGCTGATCTAAGTAAGTGTCTCTTATCTTTCGTGCAGGTAGAAGAAAAGAAATGGGATACTACCCTCTATCGGGTTTGCTGTTGGCTTGAAAGGAAGGGACTTATCTAATAAACTAAACTTGGAATGGGTGGAGAATAAGTTAGGGGAATGAGAGATGCTACCTACAATATAACAAAAATGTTGTTCCACACTTGCAGATCAAGCCAAACAACATTTATGCCACTAAGGTCCAACTTCTAAAAACTAGAATAATATCTATACTAATATTATATGGATTTAACAACTCTATGGGAACTAACTTACACTATGGTGGAAAAAGGCAAGTAGTAAAGAGGTAGGCTGGCGTGACCAAACTAACTCTGTGTATGTCCACCTACCCTTATCCTCATCACTACATCATAAGTAATGCCTCGTTTATGTCAGATTCTTTCTTTCTTGAAAGGCTGGACGAGGTGGTGCTGGTGAGAGACGGAGCGGTCCAGGAGCAGAATCAGTGGTTTAAGTTCGAGCATGCCCAGTAGCTTCATATCATGTAGTAGATCCATCAGTACCACTAGCATTCCCATTTCAAGTCTTTGATCCGGCCGGTTGAAGAACCAACTCAGTTACAGTTCCTTAAGCATAACCGGTGGGGACTACAGAAAGGCTGTGCTTGCCATATACACCCAGCATGTGCCTTACTGAATCACCTCTAAGCTATCTTACTTGCTGAAAGCCTTTTCCCCCTACCAAGCTATCCCACCTCACCTTCCAGTTGTAGTTTTTATTTATCGGAGTTGATGAAATAATTCTATCTACAACTTTAGTGCTAAATATTTTTATCATTTCTAGGCTTCAGGGAAATGAATGGGGGTGGGGTCGGGATCAGTCCGAAGGGGGAAAGGCGGTGGGATCAGTCCGAAGGGGGGGAAGACGGTACCGGGGGTCGGGATCAGTTCGAAGGGGAAGGCTCTATCAGTGGGGAAGGCTCTTCTATCGGTGGGGATAGCAGTGATGGGGGACGATGGGGAAGCTGGCAGTTCCGGGAGTGATGGATGGTAGTTATGGGTAAGGCCAGGGAAGTAGGGTCGGGCTATCTCAGTAGGGGAAGGGGCAGTAGGGTCATAAGGTGGTAGCAGTAGGGTAATACTCTCTTGGTAGGGGAAGGCTCTCTCAGTAGGTAGGATGGTTATAGAGAGTAGGATGGGGACACGGAGAATAGGGAAATTTGTGTAACGCCTCTCCCAGACCAGTCCTTCCTGACCTAAAAGAATTTTCTGCTAGGCGCGTTACCATTATTAAATATCTAATATGATAAGGAGTGGCCAGTAAGCCCACCTTATGATTGCAAGAACGAGTCTATTGATCAAGCCAGGGTCGAGTGAATATAATATTGGCCCATATAAGGTAGGTAACAAAGAATTAATATATTCTGACGGTAGTCGAGAAAGACGGCAACTCATTCAACTCATTATATAGGATAGACCACTAGGGTAGTCAACTAGGCATTATAGGGTTGGAAACTAGGATAGGCAACTCATGCTTAGTTCGGGGAAGAAGAAAACGAATCTAATCAGAGCTTAGCCCAGCCCTTCTCCTCTTGTTTGTCCTAGCCAATTCCTTCCTCCGCAACCTCCTCCTGTGCTTGCTCCTTATGTATAGTTCATTCTGGTGTATGTATAGTTGATTGCTGTTTGTAGTGAGAGTTGATGGTTGTTTGATTATTGTGTGTATTGTGTGTAGTGATGTATAGTTGATTTTGGTGTTTAGTTTGTGCTGGCTCCTTATGTCAAGGTAGTGCTTGCTTCTTATGTTGCGAATGAATAGAGTGTGGTGTTTAGTGCTTGCTCCTTAAGATATTCCCTATTCCAAGTGAACAATGAATAGATGTCGAGTCTAGCCGGATAAATATGGACGTTTATTATGTGTGGTGTGTAGCTTGTGCTGGCTCCTTATGTAAAGTTGAGTATGTGTGAAGCATATGAATAGAATACACTATCTACGGGATACTATCTACCTACATGTGCTGTGTTGAGTAGTGAAGCATGAATAGACTATACTACGGTTACGAGATAACTGGACTACGGTATCACCGGATACTTTGATACCTACCCACAGTCCAACCAAAAAGTAGGAGGAAAGGCAGAGACAGAGGTATATATGAGAGAAATAAGAGCAACGGATCAAGATTGGAACCTAGGGATAGCAGATCTAATTGACCGAGTTGTAAAAGCAACCGGGGTGGAGGCACCAGCAAAGGCAGAGGCAGGCGTAGTAAAGATAGTCGATCCGGACCAGCCAGCCTAAGTCATAGCCAGTCGTAGTGCTAGGTCCATATCAAGACCCATAGCATCAGTCATAGATTCTCCAGTTATTGCTTCGGATCCATTGGAAGCACCCGTAGCAAAGACAGGGGAGGCAACAGTGGTTAAAGTCGCAGTATAAGCAGTAGATCTAGTAAGTACTAGGAGCCATATCTACCAGCAGCAGTTCTTGTAGCAAAGTGGTATCGAACCGGTTAGGTCTGGTATCAAACTGGGGATGCGAGTTCTGGTTCTGATGATTATGGTGTTTCCCTTTCTTCGCGCTATGTTTACTTCGAGGTGGGGTGCTGCTCGATCGGGAGCAGTTCACTTACCTAATCAATTCAATCAATTATTTTATCAATTCTGATAGAGCATAATTCAATATATAATATATGCATTTAAGAATGAAATAATCATAAATGCATAATTACATATATAATATATGCATTTTCTGGTGTAATGAAATCGATTATGAATAAATGAATTCGATACCGTCATGACATATATAATGAATGAATGCATAATTACATATATAATATATGCATTTTCTGGGTTCATTACATATCTAATGAATGACTGGAAGAAATGAAAGAGCGGGAGTCCATCATATACTTACTTACGAAACACCACTTCCACTTCATTGTTGCAGGAGCGATATTTCGTAATATTCTTATTATATGATTCACCACTTCGTTTCAATGAGTGAGTGAACCAGTAGAAGCAACTACAGGTATAAATAGTACATGCTTTACTATGGATCCTTAGATCCCTTGACCTCTATGTTTGTAAGAAGAGCTCCCGATATTCCTTTCCACTAGCATATAATGAGGCCTTAACAGTAGAGCAACAATTCTTTCTGGTTCTGGTTTAGGACAACTACCTCCATTAGGACCATCAGGGGCCTACAACCGGATCCCCATACTAAATAAAGCTTTGACACAACCAATGCCTATGATAAGTCAAGCACCTAATGCCTTGTACCCTAACCACAGTCAACCTGACACTCCCACACCTTTGAATAAAATACTGCCTAATGCCAACAACCCACCTCACACCCATATCTTATCCGAGATGCACCTCTTGGACGTGATCATGAAACTCATTGTCCTCTATGGCTCTTTGGTCTGGGAACCTAACCTGCATCGGGCTGACTTAGCTGAGGCAGAGAGAATATAGACACTTCTACTACAGTGCATCATCTGTTGCAAATAAACAATTCGCCCGTCCATCATCCAAGCAGAGTTCGAGGCTAATCATTTGCACCTTGAGGCGATCTTAAGACTCGTTTCCTTCCTTCACAGTGTTCGGACCTTGGGCGACTCTATTTCCAACAGAGATAAGTACCCCTGCCTATTTCTACGCTCCTCAAAGGTTATTGCATCTACAGCCCCCCCTGGACAAAGTCGTTCCTGGTTGTCAAAGTATTCTCGGTTGCTTCAGTTGATGGCCATTTCTTCCGATCAACTTTGCCCCTTCAGATACTACTTGGATGCTCCAGGTCACCTCCTACCTTCTAAACAAGATCTTAACTAGGGGATTAGGGAGGATATCTATAGGCAGTACATCCAGACCACTTGAATCTCCCCCCTGAGGACCTTAGCGTTAAGATGACATTCTATTTCTAGCACATCATTTAGTTGAGGGACATCTTATTGTTTAACCTAAGTAGACACCCAAACATTGAATGCATGCCCTACCCCCCTTGGTTAGTGTAGAGTGGGCCCCCATCAGCTTCAGGTCAAGATAGAGCACCACATTCCCTGCTCGAGAAGACTTGCCACCTCTACCACTTTAAAGATATCGAGTCGGAGGAGCACCTCATATTAAGATGTCCAGTATACTATGAGATAAGAGGGCGGTTTCACTGCCTCTACTGGGAGTTATGAGGTTCCCTTTTCACTTTCTTTTGCTACCCGGACGTTTGTTTGATGCTTAGCTCTTTTCATGAGGGAGGTTTTAGAGCACAGATCGAGGACCTTGTGCGGTCGTCCCGGAGCCTGTGACGAGGATCACTTTCTTATTCCTGGTTGTCATGTCCACTGGTAGCAACAAAAGACATGTCGAGGACTAGAGCACTTTAGATTCTATATCCTTGCAAGACCGACCTAAGAAGGGCGAGGAAGAAAATTATTTGCTGGAGTCCAATAAGCGGAGTCCAAGCTAAGGAGTCCAATAAGCAAGGAAGATCCGGTGTTCAGTGATCTATATTGGTGAGATCGACCACACTGATTCGATAGAGGTGACTGAATTAGCTGATCGATTGACCACATGCAGGCAGGCGCCAAAGAAATGCATGCACTACGTCTGATATGAGTGCTCACCCAATATTTGAATTAATCCCCTGGCAGTGGTTCGAAACCTTTCCCTTATGGTAGAAAGGAATAAATGGGCTTACTCCTCTGGGCTTCCCTACCCATGCTGACTGAGAATCATAAGCACCGCCGATGTGTATGAGCAGCGCGGGTGGGAGGGAGAAAAGAGTTGCATTTTATCGGGAAGGAGGTAAATAGTAGACTAATGGAGACACTGAACTAGCACCATTTAGGGACACCCCATGTTGAACCGAACCTCCATTTTAGACGTTCCCATTTCACTTGTGAAGTGACCCCGTACCCACCTATTCTATTGAACTGATCGGCCTAAGGAAATAACCATAAGCGGGATCAACAGCGGAGCGGGACCGAGGATCACTTGCAGCGGGACCACCGAACCATCCCTTGATCACCATGTCGCAGCAGAAGGAGTCGCATAAGCAAAAGGGGTTTAGGGTGGCTCATTCATTATAGGATCATGAGGTTCTTTTACGAGCTCAACCAGACACATTTCAATAGGTAGAACGGGGGGAGGGTTTTTTTCATTATCTCTCTATACGACCCTTAATGACATGAGAAACATTGGGCTTTCACAGATGGAGTTATTCTTTCCTTGCCTTTTCTTATCAAACGACAATAGAAAGAAATAAGTAATGAGAATATTCAGATTGTTTGTTTAAGTGAAGAAAGAAAAGAGAAAAAGAAACAAATGAACGAAGGAAAGGAGCTATAGTTAATGAACAATACTAGCGGCAGAAGCTCTTTTTTGCTAACAACATCTTGATAAGAAGCTATAGTTCTTCAACAATAGTATTTAGGCAAGAGAGATTATGAAACAATGCCTTCTTGATGAGGAGCTATAGTAAGAAAACAATACCAGAAGGAGCTATACTTCTACTTAGTGTAAAGGTTAGTTAGTACTTAGTTATTGTCTGTAGTGGCGAGTTGATATTAGGACTTAGTTATAGGTCTATACTTTCTATTCTTCCTATCTCTGCCTACCTTACTTACAACTTACATCTTTTAATCTAAGAAGGAGTTATCTATTTCTATACCTTCCTTCCTATCTTTCTGAGCTTCTATGTGAGTCTGAATGAGTAGGTTGTATTTCAGAAGGCTGACTTACCCTACCTTACTTTCTACTACTACCTTTCTAAGCTTTCTTAATGCGTGAATGAGTAGGTGTATGAGGTGAGGATGAGGTATCAGAATCTTCTTCCTACCTACCCAACCTTTCTTAGATTCTTTTCTAAGCTTCTGAATGAGGTAGGTCAAGCCTTCCTTACAACCTTATTATTACTTGCATCACACCAATGCCTGGCTGGTTCGAATCCTGTCACCTTGATGCGAAACTTAGTCAACCCAAACAAGCCCAAATTAATTCAGGCTGGCATTTGGGGATTGGACGAAATGCTGGCACTCCGGCAATTGGGGTTACCCCTTTTTTTCAAACCGAGGATCGATGGGGAACCCTCGATAAATAACTAAACCTTGCTATGTTGAGACTCGAGAGATTCAATGCATGTTAGTTTAAGGATTGGAGCTGAAAATAAGCACCTCATATGGAGAGCAGCCCCAACCAAATCAAGCACCTTACATGTGGTATATCGGCACCATAAGGTCAGGTCAATTCAGATTACTCACTTGCATTGAATGGGACTAAAGCATGCCAGATTTGGATCAGGATGGCGCTCCATATAGGTACAAAGAGGGCACGGGGCTATTTTTAGCGTGCTTTTGAGAGGATCCATCCACCTAACCTAGGCACCTACCTTTGAGCTATTTTGAGCTTGCTTTCTGAGGTTATCTTTATTAATAGGCAAGTGAAAAGAATCTAGCGAGTAGGTGGCTCTTGTAGGTAGGTAAATGGCTCTTCCTTTAAGGCTAATGGCTCCTATTTAAGGCGAGTAGGTGTTTCCTAATTAGTGGAAAGTGTTTGCTTCCCCGATGTGTTTGCTTGTTCGCTGAAGTGTTATACTGTGGGAAGTTATAATCAATACCAGAGAGAAAGAAAAGTCTTTCTTTCCTCAAAAATATAGATGTGATGCCACATAATTACTGTTATCAAGCATTAGTCAATCCTTCCTTGCATCTAAAGGCAGATAATGACTCGATCTAATCTTTTCTTTTAAGGGAATAGGTCAAAAATAGGAGGAAGTCAGCCTCGCCTTTTGAATTCCCGTTGTTCTAAATAAGGGAAGGGATATTCTACTACCTTTAGCTCTTTTTTTTTTTTTTTTGGCTCTACGCTACCTATTACTATACCTTTGCTTCTCTTGTCTCTAGACTGCCTCCTATCTTCTATGCTACTAGATCTACCGTTTCGGGTGCCGGATCCACATATGCCGCGCCGCCTCTCGATCTCCATAATGAACCCACTTCTCTTGTCCGCCTTAAGTCGTAGGAGAAGCAAAAAGGTAGCAAGAGCAGGCTGTGTGGTTCGTGTGGTTCAAAGAGCAGATTCTCGCTTACTTTGACTACACCAAAGAAAGTGGATCTAACCCACCACCTGCCCTTTCTTTACCTTTGACTTCGACTTCTGCTTCAACCTTCCGATCCCTTAACTGCTTGCTCAACGTTAGAGTACTGCTTGTGTGATAGTACTGCTCATTGAACACCTTCTGACGAATACCTTTTTCTGCTTCCTTCCTGCTTTGACCTTTACTTCTTTGCTCAAATAAGAAAACCCTTTACACCCGCCCTAACTCCATCGGACCTTTATTTCCACCCATCGAACCAACCCCGCGTATATAACACAACTCCTAGCTATGTGATAATGTATATGGCATATTGTGTAATCTCACTCGCTATGTCTTCACCATGTAATAATGGGATCATCACCACGGAATAATGACCACGTCTTCATGTTCCACGTAAATGTCCAGGCCTATTCAAGTTCCAGACCTATTCAAGTTCCAGGCCTCTTATCTTGCAAGTGTCCAGGCCTGAAGTTCAAGGCATCCCGTAATGAATCACTCACAAGCGGCCTAACTCACCTGATTGTGCTAACCCATATAGTCATGGAACCTCCAATTGTAAAGATCCATTGGCGAATAACATCAAATCAGTTCTCTTCCAGCGGCAGCTCAACCAATGGATCCAGTAGTGTCTCATCAATGCGGCAGGTTAGGTGTGTTCCGGGGTCTTGAGTGGTAGCGCTCCTTCCTCGTCCAGGGGAAAGGTGATAGCGATTATTATTCATCAACCTGTGTAAGCGATCCAACCAACCAAGTTCAAGGGGGAAAAGGTGGTATATACATATTTCCTATTTAATTGGTGTAATCACCGGAACTATTCTGCTGTCCTCAAGGTTCGAAGTGTCTGTCCCGTTCCACGTGGTTAATTGGGAAAGAGCCTCAAGGGCAGTAGAATGTGAGGTGAAAATGTGAGGCGTAGTGTTTATACCTCTATTCCTAGGCCTCTATTGAGCATTGTCGGTACTAATCATGTGGGCAAGCGTAAGCAATCAATAAACAAACGTGTAGGCAAGCGTAAGCGATCAATGCCCTTCGTTCAAATCTATCTCTTATCTATAGCGGGTTCCTTCGTTCAACCAACAACTATTGATGGCTTTCGTTTATATTTATTATTGCTGATGGCCCCTAGTCAATCGATGGATTGCTATGCTCTCCCTTATTAGTGAATCCTATCCACTATTACTGGGCCCTTCGTTCAACTATTGATGGTGCCCTTCTTCGTGAAACCAACAAAACCTATGGATGGCCTTTTTTCTTTCGTTCATATCTATTGTTGATGTCCCCTTTTATCTAATATCTCTCGATTCAATCTATGCCGATGGCCCTTCATTCATAATCCATCCATCTCTTGCTCGAAAGTAACGTGATTCCTTCCTTCTTCTGTATCGGCGGATGTTGGCTTTGGGCAGGTTGTGTGCGGCGTGTTGGTCCGTAGGTATAAATGTGTTGTTCCTGGCTCTAGACGTATTCCTCCTGGTGGCCCTATCTCAAAGGACGTCTTCTTCTAGTTGGCCCTACCTACCCTACCTACCTATCATCTCCAAGGACAACCTTAAAGCAAGAGAATAAGTTCCCTCCTAAGCTGTGAGTAACCTTTCTCCTCTCCCTCCGTCCTCCGTTCGTCGCGTTTACCTCTGCTAGCTATGATTCCCAGCAGGTGTTGCCCAAGTTCCCCATGTCTAAGTTTCCCCAATTGTTGCCATGTAGAAGTCCCTTTTAACCCACCTTGCCAAACATTACCCTGGCCCAGCCATAAATCTCTTTCAATAGCCCTAGGCCCAGCTAGCGGCAGGCAATAAGTGATTCAAGTTCAATTCCAAGGCCTTAAAAGAGATCATCGCTGGGATAGAAAGCGTAAACATTCTAATTGGCGGTTCAAGCCTATCGATGTATAGCCTAGTTAAGGGTTCTATAAAGTTACCATGTGGTGGTATGGTTCGCCAATTGGGAGGCTAGTGCTCTTAATCGGCGGAATCCCGCGGGGTTAAGCTTCTTCCTGTATTGGTCTATCCGTGCATCCAACCCACCGGCTATTGCATCTGCAGCGACTGTCCAAGGTCCAGAGCGAAGGTTAGTCGGTTCCAACCGGTCTCTGCTATAGGTGGTGGTAGCAATCGTGGACGGATGATGTATGATACTCCGTGTGGGACCCTATATAGTAATAAGGCAAGCATCATGACATATATAATGAGATATATCTTTGTATACGATATTATGGTACGATCGATGATTCGAGCGGAGATCCCATACGATGCTAAAGCGTAATTACATTGATAATAGCAGCATTGTCGAAGGATTGACCTTTCCTGAAAGGCCAAATTTTCATTTCATTGAACACAGTTATATAAACTGAGATCATATCTGTTAGATAAGGGGGCAGGACCGGGTTGATCAGGACCTTACTGGGTGAAATCAGGCCCTATATTTCTTCCCCTCAAAGAGATAGCACAGATAAGGAATGGGAGTACTTGCCCAACCTAATCAGGGCGAGGTACGATTAGTGACTCACCCTAAGTGGGCGAGGGCCCCCCACACAAAATAGTAAATGAATACGCGAAGTGTTTAGTTCAACCGCCGCCCAAAGTACTTCTACGCGAGGTAGGTCTCCGTGCTACTAGGATGCGTAGCTTGTTCGAACTTGAGTTACTTATTGGGTGAAGGGCCGAATTGACACACATCGAATGAATGAATGAAAGAAATGAAATGCATAATTACATATATAATATATGCATTCAATCTCTCTTGATCGAATAATGAATTCGAGACCGTAATTACATATATAATTACGCTTTTTTGATCACTCATTTCGAGTCGTTGCAAGAGGGAGATTCTGTAATCTAATTATATACGAGTATCCAGCTGAGGTATTCCTTCCTTTAAGGTGAGGAAATATAGAGGGCTCCAAGGCTAGAGCCAAATGCTTGGGAGTCCCCGTAGAACTGCTTATATGGTTAATTTCACCACATAAGTAATTTATTGCTTGTCCGCATCGGACAAGGAGCTCACCCAGAACGATTTGGATTTAGAATAAAGAGGTTATAACCCTGCTCATCACCCTTTTGTATATCTAATAAAAATAGATAGGTGGATGATTAACAGTGAGAGGAAAGGGTTGAATGACCAGTTACTTACTCTTACATGGATACTTCAGGAATAGAACTTAAGATAAATATTCTTTCCATGGGTAAGGTATGGTTATCTGGGGCGTTACCTTACTTGTAGGGCGTGACCTTTAGTACCTGCCTTGGCTACGCCCACCATCCCGGATGAGGGGCATCATACGTAATAGTAAGGAAAGTGATAGTCTCGCTAACGCTCGAGTTGTTCCTTGTCTTGGCTACGCGCACCACTCCGGATGAGGGGCATCATTAGTAGAAATAATCTTTTAGTATCTGCGAAGATAGTCGGTTAATAAGTGATAGGTAAGGGTCTCGCTAATGCTCCTGACTCTGACTGACTCTTGCCTTCACTTACGAGTTATTTCCTCATGACTTTATAAAGGGAGGTTTTCTTTCCTCGCTTTGAGGGGCTTTGGGTCATCGAATAGATAAAGGGCCAGGACCTTACTGGTTGGGTAATGTCCCGTCTCATCATCTTCATTGAGTCAAGCCTAAGTAAAGTCTTGTTGGTCAGCACCTCATCCAACCATAGGGACAATACACCATCTTGAGGGACAATACATCATCTTGCTTCATTTTGGCTTTACATTAGTTGAAGGGATTATATAATTGACTTGATTCTATCAGAGCTTTTATCATAGACTCCGACACATTATCTAACGATTATTCTAGAAGTAGAGTGCCTTGATGATAGTTAGCCTCATTGGCAGTCATCTCGCATTCGACAGGATCTCTCATCATTGGGTCCCGATTGGACGAACCTTGTCAATGTGAAACTTCGGCACATCTTTCACATCGACGTCGTTGTGCTCGTACCTTGGAGCCCATTAGCCTTGTTGGGTTTCCTTGCATCTAGCAGTCGAGCTTTTTCCAAACACCTCTGCTCTGGAACAATGCTTGATCACCTTGAAACAAGCAGACAAGGACCATCATGCTACCCTCTATCACATTGAAGCTACCAAACAACATTTGAAAGCCCACTATGACCGTCACATCCACCCTCACTCATTCTACGAAGGTGATTTCGCCCTTGTTTACAACCAATCCCATGATCAACTTGGTCGAGGAAAGTTTCAGTCCATGTGGCACAACCCCTATGTCGTTAAGAATTGCTTAGGAAAGGGGGCATACCTTTTAGCTGATCCTGATGGTAAACTCCATTAAGCCCGCTGAAGAGTCTCACCCTCACCAACTCCATAGATTGAGGATTGACTCGCTGATCAGAGAGATTGATAAAGAGTGTCTCTCTGGATTTCTTATCTCCCAGAGCATACGAGCCTCTAAGCGCAAGCAGGCGAGACCAAAGGGAGAGTCATTTCTGACGAAACCTGATCTTAGGAGGGTTAGGAGCACTGACCACTGCTCTTCCTTGGTATTGCGATTCGGCCTGCCTTCCTGACTTCGGCCTGCCTGAAAGAAGTGGCTTGCTAAGGTATGTCGGTAGCTGGGTTTCTTCTTTCGCCACCTTCTGGTTCAGGACCTTCGGCAGAAATACGTGGATTGCTTATCTTATCTTGTTGGCTTGCCTAACCAGTGAAGTTGGTCAGTCTAGGGCCTTCATCTAGTCTAGGCGCTAGTCGATAAAATACAGCCATCAGACTAGATTCATGCGGTAGCGAGGAGACTTGCCTTCCTTCTTTGTAGTGTAGGGGAGGGTATCAGGGCAAGCTATGAGCAGGGAATTGCACTTTTGGCATTGTCACGAGATATGGAGGTAGGTGGGGTGAATGGGGAATCAAAAGAGAGAGAAGGTAGAGGATGGGTGGGTAGAGTGGTGGAAGCTCCAGGTGGAGTTGAGAATGCAAGTAGAAATTAGAGAGGGAGGATGGGCTTGAGGCATTGGACCTAAGGGGCCATAGTATAGGAGGATAGTCGTTGTGCCATGTAAGAGGAGGACTCAGTGTCGAGAACCGACAGAATGAGGAAAAGGAAGGTATGGTAGTGGTTGATAAATCCGTAGAGGGAGGGGAAAATGAGGATTCTTTAGGAGGTTAAGAACCCACTGATGATGAAATGTAGTAAATAAGAACAGTATTTGCATCATTCGTCTGAGGGGGAGGAAGGATTTATTGATGGATGAGTGAATGAATGAGTGGATTGATGGATTGTAAAGCGGGTTGGTTTGTTTCCTCAGAAGGACCACCTTGAC